>JAOEHX010028778.1:29332-51562 GCA_025448015.1 Bolborhynchus lineola | reverse complement strand
AAAATAAACCCTGGCCTATAAGACAAGCCTCATGACACCAAAAAAAAAAAAAAAATCCTTGATTTTCTTTACTTCGATATGTGAGATATATATGTTTTGTCATTATTAAATTGTAAAACAGATCATACTTTTACAATTAAACAAATATCCAGTGTCATAAAACACCACATGATCCAAAAAGGAAGTTTGATGGGAACGTGTCAACTTTAACCACATTTTTAACTGGGAAATATGTTATAGATAAATCTTAAATATGTCAACAAAAACCTGGGGGTGTAAAAAGAAATAAGAACATAGTCTCTTGACTGAAGGATGCACTTGACTAGAAAATTGATATATCAAGGGTCGGCTTTACCCTAATGTACAAATATTTGTTCATTTGCCTTTTTTGTTGTTCATCTTAATAAATAAGGGAAAGCTTTCTCAACAGAACACCAACTAAAATCTCAGATTTTTTTGTGAGAAAGTTTTCAGTACAGCTTCTGCCCCCAGTCAAGGTGGTAAATTTGATCATTTACTTTGATAATCTAATATATTAAGTGTAAGAGACTGAATCTGACTGTGGTGGTGCAGCCTTGGCTAATGGCCAGTGCTCATCAAGCTTCTTGTTCCCACCTGACCCCCCAGTGGGATGGGAGGTAGAAAAGAGGATTAAGAAAGTTTATGGGTTAAGATAAAGACATAGAATCATAGAATTATTCAGATTGGAAAAGATCCTTACGATCATTGAGTTCAACCATAGCCTAACAGATCTGGAAAACTGTTTTCTTTGCATGGTGAAAGCTGTCATATGGGAGCTTTTCTTGATATTTTTTTTGTCTTGAATAATTTGTCTTCAACTCACACTGATTTGATGAGTATGTGATGAAGTATTTTAAGTACTTCATGAGATTAATAATGGTAAAATGAAACTGTTTGAAAGCTATTATTTTGGGGTTTTGATTGCAGATGGGATTTTCTCCTGAACTGGTCCATTCCTGGAAGTGGGTGCTGCCCAGGCACTCTTCTTCTCTCTCCCACTACAGACAGAACCAGGAGTTCTATTGTCTCTTGCATTATCCATAATGAGGTGGCTTGTATACTGAGCTTAAGGAACTTTGTCAGCTTTAGTCACAAACATGATTCCAGTAATATGGAATGTATACATACAAATAGACAAAAATACATATATTTCTATTTAGTACTATCATTATGTATTTACAACTGAGTTGTGTTCTTATGTGCACTAAACTTTTATCACTGAGAGCATGGCTTTCATGTAGCCCTAATAGCATATCTTTGGGGTAATGTGTGTCATGGGCATAACCTATTGCATGAGCTGCTTTAGTGAATATTTCAAATTCTATAAATGCTTGTGGGGCAACACTGAGATCAGTGATATTTTTTCATCACAGATAATCTTATTAAGAGTTTAAATTTCCTGGGAAAGAACTGTGCAATTTATTTTAACTTGTAATTGGAACAGCAGGGCATTTCTATTCAAGTACACTTTTTGCTTATCTATTCTTGCTAGCCTTAGCCTTCTGTAGGTCATTCTGTAACTTATTGCCTTTGTATGGGTCTATATAAAAGGATGAAAGGATAAAGCTGCTGGAAAGGCTTGTGTGGTAACTGCAACGCATCAGAGGTGTCCTTGACAATTTGTTGTGTTAAATCAAGATGTTAGGAGAAAAGTCTTGCTGACTGCAGCAGTGATATGCACATGGGTTCTGCACCTGACTTTTAGCTTCCTGTGATCCTGTTTGTGATCCTGGTATGAATGGTCTAGTTACAAAGCTGTTCTTACAGAGGAATTAGATTATTTCTGTTAGTGTAGTGGCACAGTTATTTTCTTCTAAAAAGTGAACCAAATGAAACCTTTGCATCAGAACAAGGTTGCTAAGAGATACACATATGTGGTGTTAGACATAACATTTATCTGTAGTAGACAGATAAAATGCTGGTACTGAACATTTAGCTGGTGAGAGTGCTTGGTTAGAAGTGCCTTAACAAGATCTCAGCCTGTTCTAATGAAGTTGTAATATGCTGCTTAGGTTTCAGTTCCCTGTGAGGAAATTATAGCTTGAAAAATGATCTTTGCGTTTCTTCTAGTACGGCCCTGTTGCAAGATACATGTATTGCCCATCATGAGATCCTTATTTGTCAACAGTTATTAAGTAAAAATTGCCTCATTTAAGCTTATTCTGATTTATAGTGTTAGTTTCACTGGTAAGGCAGCAGACTTCTCTGAATTAAATTGTGTTCTTCCTACCCTACCAGAATATAAGCCTTCAATGTTCAGATATGTTAAGCCAGCAGGGGGAGAATAATTGCCATAATACTGACAGTTCAGGGTATATCAGTTCAATAATTTTCATATTCATTATGTTGTAAGAATTGAGTATTGCTTTGTAAATATTTCTAACATACTTGGTAGGGTGAAAAAGAAAAGTTTTACTGGTAAAATTATCAGCAAATTAACATATGCTGTTGTGTACTCTATTGGCTTTCATAATTCTACTCTATGCATATTAAAAAGGTTAGAGAAAAATAGCGTGTATAATTTTAAAGGAGTGGCCAATTGCAAGCGAAAAGCTTTCCCCTGTATCTGTTGCTATAGTAACCAGGCAGCTTTCCTGGGGTCCAAAGAAAACAGCGTTTATAATGGAACAAATGCCAAGAAGTGCTGTGTTTTGTTTCAGTAGCAGAAATTATGGCCCACTGGCCTTGAGATTACAAATTGAGCTGTTTTTCTGTTAAATTGTACACTGCATCTAGATGGTGGGTTTTTTTCTTCTTCAGAAATTTCTGTTAAAAGTGCAGCTCCAACTCTCAGATCTCATATATCACTTGTGAACAGTTCTGCAAAACTGGGGTCCCAAATGGTCTTTCTGGTGGTTTTCTTATCCCTAATTTTGTAGAGAAAATACTTTGTTTCATTTCTTAACTAAAGCATAGGTAAACATATACATGTGTGAATGAAAGCCTACAGTATGTCTGTAAAAGGAGCTGGCTGGCTATGGGAAATATGTATTTGCCCTGTTCTGCCTCTGTCAGTGCAAGTTTTTGCTGCCTTCCTGTGGTCTCCCGGACAGGTATCAGCAACCTGTGGCAAAGGTAGAAATTCAGAAACTGCTTTGGGAAATAAGTTTATATGTCAAATCTTTCACAGCAGATTCCATATGTCAAATTTTCTTTGTTACATAATTTTTAAATAAGTTCTTGTGTCATTACATTTTAATAATTTATTTTTTCCTATCTTATTCTTAGCTCCAGCTTTCAGAAAAGGTGGAAAACCACAAAAAAGCATTATCTATCTGTAACATTTACTTAGATTAGCACTGCTGATACTGGAAAGTTGCTGTAGTTTTTTTCATCAGCACTGTTAATCAGTGGTTTTTTTTTCCTTTTCCTAGCCAGTATTTTTATTCAGCTTCATAAGTTCTGTCTAAGTGAAGAAACTTGTTGTTTGAACTTAATAATTTCTGTTGTAAGCAAATACAATACCTCTGCTGTTGAAGCAGCTGTGGCGGATGGATGTATTTGACAGCTGAGCTGTTCCCACTGAAAGTACAAAATGGATGGATGGCACTTTTGTGCCAGAAGAATATGTCCACATCAGAGGTTATTACTATTTAATTGATTTAAAAACCCTCCACAAACTTAGAGCAGTTTTGGTTAAAGCAGTAGAAAAAAAAACTGATTTTTTTTAAGTACTCTTTTGCTATAGGTTTTCTCAAACAATTGCTACAGTGAGAGTGTGCATAGAACAAAAGATGTTCTTTGGTCTGAGTATATCTCTTATTTCAGCCAGAACAAGCACATCTTCAGTTTAGTGTGATGTAGACTGTTCCATGAATGACAATATTGGCTCTCAGACCTTTTAAAAAGATGGATTATTTTTTGCACATCATGCTAGCAGACATTTTTATTAAGAAACTGAATATTTTTAGAAGTCTGGATTTTGAAAATTTTACATTCATACAGTACCAGTACTTGCAGAAATCATATAAATTGTCAATATATTTCTTCACAGGAATTTTTCATTTATATTGTTGTTAATATTTAGTATGGAAGGCAAACTGCTTTACTTGGTGTTGTGCAGAACTGGATTTTTAGCCCAGCCTCTATTTTTTTTAATAAAGAAGTCTGAATTTAAGGCATCTTTGTGTAATACAGCCTTTCTATAACTGCATGACATATAAACATATTTTGGGGTTTTATATATATGTGTATAGTATAGGGAGAATATTATTTCGTTCTGTTTTCAGACACAGAGAAAGTAACTATTTTGTGAACAGAGCTGATTTTAGAACTGTAAAAAATAAAACAAGGTTGAAAAAGATCTTTGTAGAATTATTTAAATATAGTTTTGGATGAACTGTGATACCACTGTAAATACAGAGTTGTATGGTCACTTAAAATGGGTGCAAACTTATTTTTACTACCATTCTTTCAAATGGACAAGAATTTTACACTCTTAGTATGCTGAAAACTAATTCTTTGTCTTACATTTGAGAAAAGCCCTACAGCAACAGAAAACATATAGGGAATGGGTTTGATTTCTAATTAAAATACCAATTTTCTCCAGTTGCCCTTCAGCCTGTATATCAAATATTGCCTAATTTGTGTATCATGTCAGAATTGTCTTGTGGAAGGATTTGAAGAAGAGAGTGCTAATTACTTTACAGATTTCATGGAAGTTGTTCTAGATTGAGGAAGTACCATGGGGAAAAAAGGTACTGAGTATTAATGGCATGTGAACTAATTGGAAATATGTAGATAACTGTGACTGAAATTCTGTAGGGCCATGAAATTTAAGCTGAATTTTTATATTCAAATGCCATGACATTTGTCACTGCAGTTATGTTACCTGTCACAATAATGTCTTCCTATGTTCTGTTTCTTGAAGTCTAGCCAGTTAACGTAGAAATAATGTGTCTTAGATGAATATATCTGCTCAAATTTCTCTTTTCTTTTCCATATAGGTGGATGTGGCTGTGGTGCATTTCACTCCACTGGTGCAACCAAAGATAGAGCAGCCATTTGAACTTGTAGAAAAAGTGGTTAAAAGTGTTTTTCAGTTTAGAAGAAAATACTGCTTCCGTGGACTTGAGTAAGGATCTCTTATGATAAAGTCTCAGATACTGTTTCTGAAAATGCATCGACACTTGACATTTGATTTTATTCCTCCCATTTTAAATTTGTCATTGTAGTTTTATCAGATCTTTCCATTCCTGAATAATTTCTGGAGACAAAGTACGAGATGAGTCTCTGCTGTAATTACTTAATAATTATTGTGTGTAATTCAAGTTGTTAAAATTACTAGGATAAATTAGTGATAGTTTATGTCTGTGAAAGAAGGAATCAACCAGAACTGGCATTTTTCGGTTGAGTTACACAATGAAAGTATCAAAATTCAGAACCAAAGATAGCAGCATGAGAAGGGAGAGCATCACCTGGGGGAAATTTTACTTATTTGGGGTTAATGTCAAAAGGTTAAATTCTTTCTGGGCTTGCCCTTTTATAGAGTTCTTGCTGACTCTTTAAGAATGCCTAGGCTTACTGAGGGAATTTACTAAGTTCTCTGTGTGATGTGAGAAACCTGTTCACCAAGGATCCTGTTAAAACTCCAGCATGGCCACGTGTCTGGCTTGGTATGGAAAAAACTCAGCATTCAGCATTGTAGAACATGGGAAGAGAGCTGCTGTTAGGACTAGAGGCATGCTGTTGCAGAGTGGGCTAGCTAAATGTTCCTGGGCGTGGTCGTGGCCCTCATGTAGTCCAGAGTTAGGAAGGATGCCACCTTATGGAACTACAAGCTTTAACTATCACTATTTTAAGGTGATTGTAGAAATTTTGTGGGGTAGTTATTTTTTTTCTTGAAGTAGTAAATGCCATTGATGTAATGGAGACAGACACTGGATCTAAAACAAGTATTAATTTCCCTGTGTTAAGGTTCAAGGTGTTTAGAAAATGATGTAGTCAATCTCTAGATCAGTTTGTATTTGGTTTACAGGGTGGTGGTTTGGCATTTTTTATTTTGTTGGGTTTTTTCTCTGGGAAAGCATCATTTCAATTGGCAGTGTAAGCAGAAGGCATGTGTAATCAGCATATCTACTTCATGTAGAATATATCTGGCAAAGTTTAAAAAAAAACCCAACTAATCTCAAATGGCTACTAAATGCTCAGTGTGGTTTTCTGAGGCAAGGAGGGGGAGCCTGAACTGTTACACATCACATATCCCATAGCAACTTACACTTTAGCCCTAGTGTGCAGCTAAGAAATACAATCCTCTTATTCTTCAGCTGACTTGAAAAAAATGGCACATTTTGGTGTGTAATAAGTCTTGAGTTCATCATGAGGTATTTGTCTACCTATGTATCACATATACTGTATAAAACCAAACAGAATCAGCTGACATTTGTATGTAAATTCTGGGATCTGAGATAGACATAGTGCATAAAGCTATTAAATCCACAAAGAAATATATTGTAGCTCAAGTTGCTTTTCATTGACATTTATAAGATGGTTCTGTATATAAAAAGTAATTAAACATTTTTGGCTTCAGGTACCTCTTTTAACTACTGAATAAAAGAGAGTAAGTTAAGGAGGGATATCAAAATAAGGATTGGTCCATTTTAACCTTGTTGCCCTAGATGCTGAAGTAGTGGCGACATTTTTGACCAAGGCCTGGAGTAGCCCATACTTGACAGGTTATTCCTAGAAGTTCCTTCCTTCTCTTGTCATTTTAAACCCTTTCTTAACTTTGTATTCTGTCTGCTCACCAAGAGCCACCTATTGCTTACTTGTACAAAACATTTTGAGTAGCTTGTCCAGCCAACCTGTGGAACACAGCTAGGGCTCTGGGGGTGTTAATGTATTAGGTGCATAGTATTTTTAGGTCTCAGGTATGTATGACAGAGGCAGATCTTTTGAACGCATCAACCATGTGCAAATTCCTGACCCGTTGTAGTCTGAGAACTACTGCTAACAAGAGCCAGTACTTTCAATAGTCTGCATTTTGTAATATGCATTTTCATGAGACATTAAAATTACTTGAACTAATACTATTCATTGAAACTTAGGGAACTTGTGAGAGAGAGGCACTAATGCATCTGGCCACAGAGTAGATGATTAACTGATACAACTCTATGAACAGTGAGAGCTGAAAACAAAATCTAGGACTCCTAGCACATACTCTAAGTTCTAGATATTAAAAAGTGAATGAAATTAAATATTCCTTTCCTGCTCCTTGGTTTTTTTTTTTTTCTGGCATTAGAATTACAGTATTTATGACAAGTCATAATATTTTTCCCATTGGAATGAAACATTTACTTACCATGAAAGTTATATGATTTGGATCTGATCTGTTTTCCATAGTTTAATCTGTTGTTGCTGTCTAAATGAGATAAATTCTAAGACTCTGTGACTGTATCTGTACCCAGAGCTCACTTTAAACACATGCATGTTTGTTCCTGTTTGTTAATATTAATGTACAATGTATGCATATGCTTTTCTACGTTGTCATAATTTGCAGAAAAAGGGCCCTTACATGTTTCTGTTTGCTTAGATAATGAGCTATATATTGAGTGCTAAAGCTAAAATAATGACATACTTAATAGTAGACTTATATTAAGTGCAGCAAAACTGAGTTGTCTGTCTGATCTCTGAATTTTCTTGTCTTCTCCCCACACCTTTTAGGACCTTGTTTCCTGAAAGTGGACGTTTGAAAAGAACAGAACAGCTGATGATGACAGCAAATGTTGATCCAACTCTGCGTCCTTTTCAGCTCTCCATGTCGCAGTTTAGAAATCTGTGCAATACATACAGGAAAATGTGTGATGAAGACCCTAGCCTTTTTGTGTACAATTATAGAGAAGAACTAAAAGAAAAGAAGACAAGAAAATTACTGAAAAGTACTGAAGAGTCTGAAAAGGAAAATGAGCTGTAACAGCTGTAACTGCAGCAGACTGATTTTCTTATTAGTTCTGACTCCTTAATTTAGAGGTGTTGATTCAGTAAAAGGAGGCTTATATATTCCTACATTGTTGCAGGTTTGGAAGAATTACTTTTGAGAAAGTGGTGGAGAGAAAGGGCTTTCCCATTTTATTTATTCATTCCATTCAGCTGCAGACAAAAGTGAAAAGACAGTCCAGTTACAAGGTGCCTACAGGTTTTTTTTTACTTCAGGGGAATGGCTAGAACACATACCAAGAACAAGGTATGTTGCAAGAAATGTAATTAATTTGGGATACTTCTGAAATAACTGAGTTCTATATGAATGAAAGTGCATTATTAAAATGTAAAAAAAAAAAATACTTTTCATACTTCAGCATGTAGACAGTGTTTGGTGTTTTGTGCTCTTTTTATCCTGGAACAGCCTACTGTGCAGAGTAACTGAAAAAAACAAAAGCCAAAACTCTTGTATAAATATACTCAAGTGACTGGCTTATGGGAGAATAAAGTGCACAGATTGTCTCAAGGTCTACTAATACTCTCATTTATGCAAAAGCAAAGAATTTGGGATTTAAAGCTCCAACTAGGGAAAAGCAGCACGATAAAAAGTAGAGAACATGGCTAAGTACAATACGTGTTTGTCTTTTACTGTACAGGCTGGTATAGAAAATAAAAAATAAAGTCAAATAACAGATTACAGGCCAAGCTTTGTTTTTGTATTTACACATATGTATAAAGTATAAACAGCATCTTGAAACTTACAAAAATTAAATTCCTGCACTATTGTGCACTAAAACACATTAAAATAACTTAATTCTGCTTTAAATAAAGCAAAAATGAAAACCAAAGAACTAGAATGCCCAAGGTATTGAAAAATTCATTTTGCAATGCTGCTTCCCATTGTAAACCCTTTTGCCACTTGCTAGCACCTTTTCCACATTACTTACTTAATCTACTAATGAGGCCATCCTTCCCTTCCCCTGGAAAACTACATCATCTTAATAACTGCTTGAAAGGGATGAACTAATTTACAGACCTTGGCTAACTTAATCTATTTTTGAACCAAAATAAATTAAAATAACTTAAGAATCCTTTACAGCTGTTTTTGTGGAAAAATGTCTTAGTGCACAAAATCAGAGAGGAGTTTTCCTGCAGCTTCCATGAATTTACTAGTTTTAAAGCAAAATAAGTTTGTTGAATTTATGTGGACTTCAAATGAATGTTTTAAATATAGTGCTTAGAAAGCTAGGATTTCCCATGCCTCTCTGCAGCTTCATAAAAACAGTCCTCATTAACTACAGATGTTAAACTCTGGACACTAAATTCTCTCTCTAAAATAGAATTCAGATCCAGATTTGCAGCATCAGAGTGACTGTCGAGGGACTGGTGGTGTTCTTGCATTGCCATTAAAGTTCCCCTGTTGCGCTTTGTGCTGTTCACTTTTCTCTTCACTGGGCAAAAATGGCCGCGCACGAGCTTTGGATGCTCATGAATGTCTCCTGTCTCAAAGCCATCTCCTTCCTCATTTTCAGCAGCCTGATCCTGTTCAGAGTCAGTACTTGGCTCCTCTGAAATTTTCAGCCGTTGGAACTGTATTTCAATGTCTTTTGTAGAGCTGCCCTTCTTCAGGTTTTGATAGTCGTCGTCATCATCATCACTGAGAATATCAGATTCTTTGACAAGAACATTAGAAAAGTCAGATGCACAGCTCTGCACGTCTTTATTGAGAGATGAATTTTTGGGCTCCTGTATGCTCTCAGTGGTGTGGCAGCTGCTGCTCTGAGTACTGCTGCTCAGGCTGCACTCATCAGAGTCCTGGAAAGTGCCCTTCCCTGGATCACCGTTCCACTCGCTACTGGATGAACTCTTCAGTACCTTCAAGGACCTCGTGGAAGCTGTGCAGAAGAAAAAGACAGGTTAATTTTTGCAGCAGAACATCAGCTGGCTACACTGTTTTTCTCAATCACCCACTTACATTTACAGTGTACACAGACGCATTTGATAATCATCCCTGGTTGGATGTGGCAGCATTCTTCGCTACTTTGTTAGTTTTTTAAAAAAAGTTGCTCATATCATACAGTGCAACCCCATAGAATTTTCATTCCACCTACCCCAGGGCTCTGTGCTTGCCTTCATGTGTACTATATACAAAATCCTCCAAAAATTGTAGTAATGACTTATACACTTATGCAGGAAAGCAAGATTGATTCAGGCACCTCAAGCACTGGAGGGCCAGATTGTAGGCAGAGGTTGAGCTGTCCTGGTTCCTGTGATGTTAAGGGGATTTTATAGACAACTGGTCAGATGGCAGACTCAAAATATTAGTAGCTACTCATTTAGCTAAAATGTTTAAAGCCTGTATTTAATTAGTGTATCTGCTGGGATGCCAGTTTAGTGCACTGAAAGAAGCAAGACTCCTGCCTTTTGCGAGTTGCGTTAGCTGTAAATGTTATCAGGGCTGAGTTACAAAAGGGAACCCAGAGGAAAGAACACTACTGTATGCCAGAGGGAGTCTGTTTCTTCCCAGCACAATTAATTTGGGCCTTATTAAGTCTTCCCTTAAGAGAGCTAATGGGACAGCACAGTGTGGGGGGATGGAAAGCCTGCTTATCTCCTCTGGCCTTTGCCATGCACTGAGTGGTGGTGAAATTCTACCATTACACACTACAGTCATGGTAATAATTGCAAACCTTCTGCCAGTGGTGGAGAACAGACTCCATTTTTCACTTTGAGAACACATTTCTTTCTTACCCAGTTTGGCTGTTGCAGGTACACGGTTCTTGAGTGGAACAAGGCGATCTTTACTTGTTTTCTCCAGCGGTAGCTCACATTTTATGTGGCGTCTGAAATTCTCCCGCAAAATAGAACGGATCACCTTCACAATGTTAGTCTTGTTCTCACAGTCACTGCAAGTTTAAGGAAACAGATAACTTACTTAATTTTCCCCTCTGAAGAAGACACTATTGGGATAAAGGCTGCTTGCCTTCTTTCTGCTGCCATGCTTTAGTGCAGTGGGGCTTTTTCAGTAACTTGCTTTAGTAGTGATTTTGCAGCTTTATGTCTTATTAAGCATTTCACACACTTCAAGATCTTAGTTACTTCCCCTTAGACAAATAGCACGAAAGGTGACTTTATACCAAGGGATCACCTCTTAAGTGGCCATTGTTAGAAAATAATTTCTGCCAAGCAACTGAGAATCTGATAAAAGCAGTTACTTTGCCCATTTCATTCTGGAACTTGTGATCATACGTCTGTGCAGATTTCTGACACTGGATCACTGTGCCAAATTCCCTCCCATTTCAAATTGTTACACTATATGCAGTTAAATGCTGCCATAGTGCTTGGATTCAAGGAGAGATGCATTGGAAGTGCTGATGCAAGGGTCGTGGCAGGGGAAAATAGATACAATTTTTTTAATTCCATTAATGTGATTCATCAAATACAGCCTTAATGTAAAACTTACCTGCTGCACAACTGAAAAATTGTTTCTGGCCTGCCTTCCAGTTCTGACTTGGTGTGAATCAGTTCCCAGATACAGCTGTTCTCTGTTCCTGCACATGGAAGAAAACATTATTAGTTCGCAAAACCTTTGTCATTAGAAAGATGAGTGTAGAGCTCCTTCACTCCTGAAGGTGGTGTTAACATAGCCATGGGTGGATCCACAGAAGATCTCACCCAAGATGAAACCCAAAGGAAAGTCTCCTGAACTCTCCTGTTGCAGCAGCCTAGTGCTCCCTTTAAAAGGTGCTTTCTTGGAGAGTTGCTTTCCCCATTCTTACTGCTTCTTGCTGCTTTCCAGCCTTAAATGCCTGCTCTGAGGTACGCAAAGCATTGAATTTTCCTCTAAATACCCAGTGTCACCTTTTACAGAAGATATAGAACTGGATAGCATCATAAAGATCAACTAAAAGGGAGAATAAAAGCACAGCCCTCTACTACCACAAATTACAGTCATCTTTCCCACATTTGGAAAAACAGAAGGGTCAGCCCACACACAGTGTAAGGGCATCACCAGGACATCAACCATGGTAAATCACCTTCTGTTCATGGTATCTTTTCATTGTGGATTTCCATTCTGTCATTCCTTTACATCATGTTGCATCTTCCTGACCTTGCAGAAGAACCCAACATACCAAGTGAAGAAAGTGTGTTAATGTATCAAGCTCCCCTGCATGCAAGACACAACAGCAGATGGTATTTTCTCTGCACCTGCCTGTTTCCAGAGGCTCCAGAAAGACATATGGAAAAAGCAGTATTGCAAAATCCCAGAAAAGCATTCAGTCCTAAAGTATTCAGAACAAGAGGATTACCTGCTGTGTTCCCCAGTCGAACTTGAAGAGCAGATAAAGGAATCAGCCAACGAAATTTAAATGGATCCAAGTCACCATAATTATGTACAGCACGAACATTAGTAGGCTGCAAAAAGAAAAATAATCAAGGATATTTCCAAGAAGTAAAAACACTGTTTGTTTCTTATTACTCTTGAAGACCTGCCTCTGAAGAGAAACTAAATTCATTAGACTTTGGTTCCCTAATATGTGCTTGCAAATGTTGTTGAAATGGTGATAGACACAACATTTGGAATTTGTAATTGCTTCAACTTTTAAAAACAGTTGTTTTTAATGGATAAAAATAATACTTTCCATATAAGTACTACTAGTCAGCAAGCCTTCCATGAAGGAACCCGCAGACTGTTGATTAGCAGAATACATTAATCATGTAGCTGCTGCTGCTACTTTTAGAGCTCCTCTGTCTGTTATGATAAGCATGGTGCAGTACTTCACCTCTGGTACTCAGAATATGCAACCTGCTACTTGATTTCAGCATACCAGTTTTTTAAATGGGGAACAGGAGGTTATGTTTATAATGCCCCTTTTCCTTCCCTTCCAGGGTGATCAAGTGTCTATAAACAGGGGTTTTTAGCCTATGCACTATGTTGAGGAAGTCATTATAAATGCCATCTGAAAGAATTAATTATTCCTACATGGCAATGTTTCATATTCCACCTGACAAAACTAAAATGGGGCTCATGCAGAGAAGATGCTGCTGCTTACTAAGTAACAAGAAATATTTATGGGCACACAGATATTGATGCATTTGTTCTGGCTGTGATAGGTAAAATCCCAGCCTAGTAAGGGAAGGTGGTGTCACCACAGTCACTCCCCCTTCAATGCTGGTGTTATCCATTGCACACTGCAGTAGGATCCTGTGCTTAAACACCCACCACCTCCACTGATACCTGACTTACCATTTTCTTTTTCAGTTTGTAGTTCTCCTTATACACCAGTATTACAGCCCTCTTAAAAACTAAAAAAGAAATCAGAAAAGGAAAACTTAATTACAAGTGCGATATTCAATGAAAATATTGTCTCAGAGAAGCTGTTTACTGTAGTCATGGGAATGTAAAGGATAAGATAAGCAAATGGATTTAAAAGCACCTGCCCTGCATTAAAATGACAACTATGTTTTTCATCTTATACTTCATGCAATGGCAGTATTACTTCCTCAGACTTTGTTCCAAATGTTTAGGATTAAGCCATTCTGCACATTTATTCTGAAATAAGCAGCAACTTGTCTCCTGTAAGTCTTCACATAAACAAGTACAGCAGATGTAGGTTAGATGTAAAGGTTCAGATTTCCTTTTTGTAATAAGAAGGGCCTATACAGCAAGAGAATGCCATGTAAAAGGACACTAAGTCTATTCTTCCTGCAGTTCAGCATTTGTTTTGTTGGAAACTCAAACACCTCAATTCCTGCTTTTCCATCTGCAGGAATTCTCTGGCTTCCACAACATCTGACTGGAGTGGTTCACTAATGTTACCTAATCTTTCAGCTTCCAGGGAGGCAGGGACATGTTTGCTCTCAGCTGTAAGGAGGAACAGAAACATGGGGGCAACTGAAGCTGCAGAGAGCTAGGGGATGCCTCTACGGAGCAGTATCAGAGTCCAGATTGGATTTTAGGGCAGTATAGCTCTGCTTGTGCATCCATATTTCCTTCCAGTGGAAGAGGAGAAAGGGATGATGGGATGTGGTTGTCATCATTACATGAAGCCTGGATGCAACCATAGCAAGCTCAGCATTAACCCTAGAGCTTGTCAGTTTCCTTCAGTTCCATATTAGGTATATTTTCTACGCTGCCCACATAAGGATTAAAGTGAAAATAAAATTTAGTTTCCTAAGTGGCAGATGATCAGTCTAAGCTACGCATCAGGCCAGAGTCCTGTCATTCATACGTGTCCTTCTGGGAAGTGTCTGGCATACACAGATCATCAAGAAGCTCATCCAAGGAATCTGGCAAGTAGTTACTGTTTGTTCTGTTAGAAGCAACCAGTCTCCAACCCATCATGATTCTGAGGGAAAAAGTGCATGACAGCCCTGTGAGAAAGATAAACTTGTGCCTTGCCAACCTCGAGTTATTGTGTCATTGTTTATCCAGTGACATTTTGAACAAGTACCTAAGATGTTTCACTGGAAGATTTAATTACTTAGGTAATTACTAAATGATTATAGTATATATACTATTAAGTAAAACTTGTTTGTGTGCTCTCATTTCCACATCAATTTTTCAGGTTAAAATAATCTGAATGGGGATTTTGATGCAGTAATTCTAAAGCAGAAGTTACACAAGAGTAGAATAAACCATGATTTTTCTACCAGCCTCCTTCCCAAGCTTGGTTTAGCAGATTGCTCTAATGACAATATTGCCTCTTGAAAATCACTACTTTCCACACTTCACATATAGGTAGGAGAGCAGCTGAAGTTGGCTCACAGAGCAACTACCAACAGCAAACAAATGAATAGAAACTTATATTAGGAAATGCAACTATGTAGCTTTTCACATGTAAGTCTGCCCTAGATATGAATGGGAAAGGAGCTGGTGGCTTTCACCTTGTTAGAAGATTTAATGTGCTAATCTTTAGATTCGAAAGAGCAGAGAGTCATTATGGAAGACACTTACCAAACACTGTAAGTTCAAGATCTTTTCTTGCTTTACCCAGAGATGGGAAAGGATTCAGCCAGGAAACTGTGGAGTGCATCAGAAGTTCTCCCATTGAAAGCTCTGTCACCTTTATTAAATTAAAACAGTAGATAATATGTGAGTGAAACATTAATGAGTACATATCAATAACTTTAAGGATCTATGTTTTCTCTATGTATATACAGAGAGAAAGGCAGAGAGATTTGTACTACAGAAGGATAAGCGTGAGTAATTCCCTTTTTAAAATAGGTAGCAGCTGTAAAAAGTAATAGCCCCTAAGCTATGGAACCTGGATAGAAGTTCTTACTATTAATAGCTTAGAAGAATATTAAGTACATCGGATGATCTGTCACGTATAGCCAGTTCTGAACTGGCTGATTTATTAGCTGTAAGTATCTTTAATTTCTATAGAGTAATTAGTATTAATGACACTGACAATGACAGAATTAATGGAGGTCTTGTACTCTGGGGCTGCTTTCTTCTGTGGGACAGCATGACACTGTGAAGAATCTCCCAGGCTATCAAGTTTTGTTTCTCCATAGGTGATGAGATACCAAGCAGCCAATGGGAGCAGTCTGGCGCTTTTACTAGGACGAAATAAAACAACTGAGCCAGCATCTCTCATATTTGATCTCCACCTTCATGGATTTCATCTGCTTATAACTGTTTGATGTAAATGGCTAAGTTGAGACCTTGCTGCCACAGTTCTGGGAGATGTGTGCACACAGTCTGTTTAACTAACGGTTTTTGCTCTGACAAATACCCACGGATGTCTCAGCACTGGAAGTGTAGAGAATGAGAATAACAGACCTCAGTGTGAAATCCCTTGAATTGCCATTTTCATTTATACGGGTGAAAAAAATATCTTAAGAATTCTATAGGATAAAACCTGAATGCCTTGGGGCATGGATAATCTCTGCAACATTTGAGAAGATTTTTCCTACTGAGAACTATGTCTACTCCTGCTTGCAATTCTTGTCAGTCCAGAAGGCTGCTCTGGCAGCTGTCTGAAAATTTTACCGTAACCTACTGACAAAAAGAAACTTTGACAGGAAGATATGAAATAGAAGTTAAAATATTAACAGAAAATGGAGGAAGCCCAGCACAAAGAAGTTGACAAAATCAACTTCAGGGAGAGATAAAGACTCAGTGGCAAGTTGGATGAATAAAAAGTGGTGTTGCTTCTCTTACCTCCTTCTCTGTTCCACTTTGATCTGCAACCAGCTGGTCAAATACAGTGCCGTAATCTTCATATATCTTCTGCATCTCATTGATGTGACTTGCTACTTTTTCCATTGCCTTCAGTGCTTCTACAAGGTTTAAAAATTTCATAGAGAGCTAATGTAATTCAATTGTATTTTCTAAATGTGACCTTTTTTATTGAATTCCACTTGATGCAGGCAAAATGAGCCAGTGTCCCCAAGGTTTGGTGGACAGTGTTTTCTCATGGCAACAGTGGAAGGAACGCTTCCTGATCAGAGTAAGTGAAAAATGCTCATGTGGTGTCATAAGTGCCTGGAAAGATTTTCAGATGTGTAAATATTTATAGCAACATGATAGTAATCACACTTCTGTTTTGCTTCTTGTATATATAGGGCCATTTGGCTCACCACAGAACAGACAAAGAAATACAGTACTAGATTGTACAAGTTCCTTATGTACTGTATGTATAAAATAAATGCTGGTAGCTAGGTTTTAATTTTTGTTTTCGAAGCAAGAACAATGCTAGAATTCATTAGTCTTCTGTGTTAATTTAGAAAGGAGTCAGACAAGATTTCTGTAGTCCTGCCATCTCTTAATTGACCTGCAAGTAAATTACCACCAGCTTGCTTGTAAGGGCAAGGGAACAGTATTAGAAACTCCCTTTAAAGTCAGTAACAGCCTTGTGACTTTTTGCTGACAATGTATTTTGCCTGAATG
This sequence comes from Bolborhynchus lineola, assembly GCA_025448015.1. Taxonomy (NCBI): domain Eukaryota; kingdom Metazoa; phylum Chordata; class Aves; order Psittaciformes; family Psittacidae; genus Bolborhynchus; species Bolborhynchus lineola. The sequence goes on along the minus strand of JAOEHX010028778.1, from coordinate 34,725 downwards.
TATTTTGTTGAAATGACAATCAACCCATAAAATAGATCTCTTGACTTTCATCTACCAGGTGCTGACAGACCTGAACTGGAATTTGCCAGGGTCAAGTCCTAGGCATCTGAGCCTAGAAAAGCAATCAATCCTAATACGTTAGACAAACATGACATTCTACACGGGAATACTGCAAAGTTTTGACACAGATCTCTATGCACGCAAGAGTCACAGCCAAACCTTGAACTACTAAAATTTCCTTCTGTGGCACTCTTCGAGTTCAAGAACCAAGTAGTAACCACAAGATGGAGCTTTGCTCAATGTTTCCAGGTGGGAAAAAAAGCAGCACTGGCCTGCCATGCTCCTGTGCAGGAAGTGAGGAGAAATACCCCAGTCCTATTTGCCATGGCAAATCCTGGGCATATCTACTTCTCAAAGGGACTTGGACATACCAAGCAGGACTTTTTGCTATAAACATGAAAAAGTTGCTTCTTATTTTTAAGGAGAAAAAGGGAATTTCCTCTAGGTTTTGACAAGTCTATGCTACCTACCAGGATAGCTACCTGCATCTTTAGAAAGGGCTGTAAAGAAAACTTTAACTCATATTCATTCCTGTAGAAGAAAAGAGGAAGTTACCTGTCAAATGATAGTGCTCCTCACTCTCGTTGTCTGTCAGAGACACTAGCTCTTTTAAAAGCAGAGGATATTTCAGCACTCTCTGAACAGGCTTTATGAGATACGACTCCAGTGTAGAAGAGTGTTGCTTTGTGGGATTTCGGGCATCCAGAAAGGCCTTAAAGGCACTATCTGTTTTAGCTAGAAGTAAGTAAAATAGTTGGTCAGTTGAACATGGAAGTCAGAATCACAGAACACCAAGTTGGACGGAACCTCAAGGATCATCTGGTCCAACCTTTCTTGGCAAAAGCACAGTAGAAGCTACAATCATTTGAAAACACAGAATTGCAACTTGTAAGCAGCACCAAAAGCCTCATCATTCTTAATAGATGGTTTGCAAAGTAGTTTACACTATTCATTTCATAATCATTTCCTGCATTAAATAACATATATAAGGGCTAAGACAGCAATTATATCAAGGTGAGATTATTTTTCAATGTAATTTTTCCACCACACTGCAGTGGATGGCAGAGGAAGTAACTTATTCTACCATTTGTTGCTGCTTTTTGAAGCATGAGTTGGATCTGCAAGCAGGACAAACTTGTGGAAGATGTTTCTGTAGCTATTCAAGCTACTGCCTACTGCCTGGATGTTACAGAGGACCTTATCCCTTCAGTTCTGCAGAACCGCAGATCTTAGCTACTTCAATTGAAAGACATCTCTTTGTCCTTACTTTGAGACGTTTATTAGTCCTTACTTTGCACCAATATTGACTATAAGACAATGAGATGTTACAGTAGTTCTCAGCAGTTTAAGTTCATGCAAATTAATTACAATAATGAAGAAAATTAATTACCTCTCTCAAGAACTTTCTGTACTTTGATGTGGTTTGCACAGAAGCCGCTGTACAGTTTAAAGTGGTCAGCGTAATACAGAAATGAGCCTCCAAGGGAAAAGAGCAATTTCTGAAAACACGATCAAAATATTAATTCATTACTAGAATTCTAAATAAGGCACATAGCACACAGGCTCAGTGGTATGATTATCTGCTCTTTCTATATATATCCTATATTTTTTATATGTATATATATTTTACATGAATACACTACTGGTCATAACTCCATGATGTTTCTGTATTTCTCTGAGTATAGAGTTCAGCCTATTTAGTCAAAGCCTGCAGTTTTCTCCTTTCTGCCCAAACAGGTAACACCACTGCAGATACTTTGTCTTACTGCATCTTTCGGGCAGCACGGGAACAAAAATTAACAGACACGTAACAGGATATATTGTGCTGGCAAAAAGCATGAGCAATAGGAAGCAAGGCATAAAAGTGTTAAAGCCAGAGGGAACAGTGTAAAACAAACAGAGGATTATATTCCAGCTGTTTTCCTTCTTTCATGAGGTGGTAATCACAGGGCATCTCGGATGTTCTTGGATGAAGGAGAGGTTGGGAAGGTGTGGAAGGGGCTGAATCACAAGGGAGATGTTTATAGAAAACTGCTTCACAAAGCGAAGATAAGAAAGAGGAGTAGTGAGGGAGGAGGAGGGAGAGGAGGAGAGCAGCCTTATCCCTCTTTTAATCTATGCTTGTTCCACAAAAGGCAGCAAGTGTCTGGGAAACCTGCCAACAGTCTCACCCAGTCCCAAGCCACACATGAGGAACTCATGCAGTATGTAACAGTAAAAGCTCCCAGACAGTAGTGGGTGAACTGGGCACAACTGGGAGGAGCACCTGGCAGGGCAGAATTCAACACAGCAACATAACCTTTCTACAAAGGAGTTCTGCATCATAAGCATTGCTAGTTTATAACATGCTCAAAGTTTACTCTGCATCTTCCACATTTCATCTTCTGCCATGGCAAAGAGGAAGTTAAATCCATGACAAAATGCACTTTCACAGCTGAATAGATGTCTGTAATCCTAAGTAAATCTTTAAACATTAAAGCAACCATATGAAACTTAGAGTTCTTAGAGCCAGATTTCACAAACATTTGCAGTCATAGTACAAAGTATTAAATGACAAAATATTTACCCGGAACTGGGATGGTGTTTCCAGTGTATTAAAATCTGAGGAAGAAGATATTCCTTCTTCAAGGGTCTCCAAAAACACCTTCTGGAAATTCAGCATTTCTGGCAGACTGCCAAACAAGGACTCCATCTGTGAAAAACATCAGGCTATGAGGGACAGCACTTCATGCACCTAACACTGGCCTTGAGAAAAACAGTCCCATAAGGAGATGTGCACACAAAGGGGCTGTAAAGGCCAGTAACGTCTTCATTAATGCTCTTCAAACTGTTTTTTTATTAAAAAATCCTTACAAAAAAGCAATGATTTCTCAGCAGTTAAGTCAGAAGAACAATTACCCTTTAAAGTGACTGAAGCACCAGACTGATGTAATCCCTATTGCAATCTTTGTTGTTTGCTTTTTCTGTCATGCTCTCAGCAACAAAAAAGAAACACAAGTGGCAAACTCTTAACCCATAAAAGAATGCAAAGCACATCTTGCAGTTTTTCCCTCACCTCATCCTGGGTAAGGAAGGTTTCATTCTGAAGAGGCTCCAGGTACAGCTCAAAGAGGCAGCTCAAGTCCTGCAAAAAACAGAGCTTGTTCACTTTTATGAAAGCATTTGAAATTGTTCTTTATGTGACACCTTCTGCAATAGGGTTGATTTTGGGGAGCAAACTAGAGATGCTCCTTTTCTACAATAAACAATACCTGTGCGTCATTAGCCCTAAAGTGATTGCTAAATTGGACACAAATTGATTTGAGTAATGTTTTTGTTTCATTTTTCAGGCTTTACAGCTTGATTATAATGAATTATATTCAGAATAGCATGAGGAGAAATGTTACAGGTGATAGCTTTCTAAAGAGTCCATGTATATGGACAGCACCAAATGTCTTAATCATGTATGTCAGATAAACCACATAGATAGCTACTCATTTAAACTTCAGCAGTACTATTCAGAAGGACACCTAACATTTTAAAATCCTATTAAAGTATTCAGTTATGTTTTCAGGGAGGATGTGATCAAGGGCTTTTTCAGTCACTTCTTCAAAGAATTGGTGCCACTTCTGAAGACTTACTATCCCATACCAAAGCATGACAGCAAGGCTGGGACCCACCAAAGGGCTCTCTGGCACTGAGAAGAGCAACAGCAGAAATTCTTACTGAGGAGTAACAAGCATCTCCCTGAGAATGCCATAATGAGCATGTGCAATGAGTATGTGCCAGGATTTTGCCTGGTGCACAATTTCCCATATGTCAGTGTCCTCCAGGGTCATGTCTTTCTTCAAGCATTTCCCCTATAATAAACACCAGCTGGACATATGTGGGGGTTTATGCTCTGCAATGCTTCCTCGAGCTTTTCAGCATGTGGCTGCATTAGTGCATTCACGGAGGTACTAACAATAAAAGCCTGGAAGTGTTTTCTCTTTTTTCCATATGCATAATTGCAGTAAGTACTGTTATCTGTAAGCATGTGCTTTGACTTCCGGTAAAGTAGATGATTCCTCCTTTCTGAAGGTCAGTGAATTCAATGTTTTTGGCTTTTGGCATCCAGTCACATGAATTCGGGGTTTACAGAAAAAAAGAGACATACATCTAACAAATCATAGACTTATCAAGGGAGAAATAACATACGTGTGATGCTACAGCCAACTGGAGTTGTGCCTTTTAGTTGTGCTGATTAAAAAATAATTATGCATAATTTTCCACAGTTAAACTTTTTTCTGTTTTGTAGGAGAATATTCTGTTCTTCTACCAGATTTATTTTCATCTTGAAAATTAGGGAAACATCCCCTGGAAAAACCCTATGATAACATATTGCAGGTGTCTACTTCCCACAAATTGCTACTCTCCAATATCAATACAAATTGACTAGACCTAAAGGTACTAGATCAAATCCTACAGCCTCTATTAGAGGAGCAAGGCTGCTGAAAACAACAGGATAAGCAGACTTTATAGATTATGACCCTTGCACAGAGCTGGTTATATAAAGGGTAAGCATGACTATGTTAAGACCATCTGTACATCATGGTCAGCCCCAAAACCAAGGCTGTAGGTAGCCAGATTTTATTTTACTTTTTACCTTGACATAAGATTTCTCAGTGTCCATAAGTTCTTGGATGACTTTCCTCAATCTATCTGCATCAGAGAGGTGGCGAGCCAGTGGCCGTGGTGGTGGGTCCTGGTTGTCCTTCTGTCCTTCCATACTGCTTGTTTGGACTTCTTGGAAGTTTCGGCACAATGCACTGATCTGTTCTGCACTCTGTTAAATGAGAGGAAAGGGACAAGCGCCAATGTTTTAGACTACAAGCTGTACTACGATTATTTTTAAATTCCCCAAATTTTGCTCATGTTCCAAACTCAGAGGCCAGAGCATGCCATAGATTTTTGTCAAATATGTATCCTGATAGTTCTAAACAGCTTGACTATACAGCAGATCCAGATCACACTAGTAAAATTAAATGAAAATTTTCTACTGATTTTCCAGCACAAATTGGTTTCCATCTTCGGATACAAGCTTATGGGATGCCAAAGATGACAGAACACTCAGGTATATCATATACTTTGCTTCTTATGACACTAGCATCACACTGTTTTCCATCTCTCTTATTTTGCAATACTGACTTCATAAAATAGAAAGAATAAAGATCTTTTAAGCATCCAGAATAACTGTTTTATTTGTCACCTGCTGCCTATATTGCGTGGTGTCTTTTTCAGACAATGAGACATGGAGCTGAAGGTTCAGATTTCAATGTCCTGGGTTGTCAAAAGATGCTCAGATGCTTTCTCTC
>JAOEHX010028778.1:0-21585 GCA_025448015.1 Bolborhynchus lineola | reverse complement strand
CCAACTATGTTTTAGTAATCCTTCCATCTTGTATTGAGGGACTTGGATAAATCAAGAGAGTTAAAAAGAAGCTAAAATAAGCCAAATTAATGAAAGCATTTTCTTTAGCCATCCTTCTGGCTCTAGAAGCACACAAACACCCATTCAAGCCCTTTTTAAGAACACGTCTCTTACGTAAAATGTACATGTAAAATAATCAATCACCTTGAAACACTTTTAAGATGACTGGAAAAATTACATAGCCTTGTTGTTTGTTCCTGTGTGCTTTGAGTAACACACATTCCCTTTACAGACATCTGGTTTTCATCTTCCCATTTTAGAGGCACCAGGCTTGATAGTTAACATAACAGTAACATCCTTTGTAATACAAGTTTCCCTCTATTGTCCTGATATGTCTAGGTGCACTTACTGCCATCTAGTTCATTTCCCATCTTGCTTTTGACCTTAATGCATGAAGGTAAAAAGCTAATTTTGCTATGTCTGGATATACTTTGAATGAAAGGAAACAGCAGCTTGCCTCCAGGATAATTCTGAGCACTTGTGGGCTACTTTGTAAGTTCAGTCTGGACCACCAGTGAAGAAGAAGCATAATTTGTATATACATTTTGTATTTTTTAGATATGAGCATGTGTGTGTATATATGTATATATATGTATATACACATCTACATAAATATACAATATGTACATACATATCTTGGACTAAGAGACACCCTGTGACATTAGTGGTCCTAAGTGTTATAAGCTCAGGCTTAATTCAGCTGGTCTTCAGATCTCTACAGTGATCTAGAGGGACTCTGCTTTTTACGTTTTACGAATGTGGGGGGATAATTTTTCTGAATATTTTTTTATTGCACTTATTATACTAATAATATGGCTTTTAAATGCCTTCAAGACGTATTTTCAAAGCATAATTCACTACAGTGATGACATCTACTTCAATTCCAGTGCTAAAAAAATCGTTAACTTTCCAAATGTTTAAAATGAATTACTGTTTAATTTTAAATTCCAAGCATCTTAAATACTGATTGTAACATTCTCACCCAAAGCGCTTTGGCCTGAATGTAAAAACTTTTCTCAAGTGCTGAATTAGAAACTATGGTAACCACTGAGACACTATCTTTGCATTCATCTTTCACAATATATTTTTGCAGTGTGCCTCCTTTGGAGTCAGAGAGGGCAACACTTAATCTCTTCTTGTTAGTAGCAGGCATATTGTGTTTCAAATGCTAAAAGACCAAATAATCTCACTGTAAAATCCAAATACAGACCCTCCAAACTCCACATCACTCTCCCCTAGTTTTGCTGGGGTTTCATTTAAGCACTACCGAAGGATTTTGCTGCCTCATAAGGAAATAATCACTGTGTGAGTAAAGGTCTATGTAAATTATTAAGTATAGACAGGCACATAGTGCTATGGACAACGGGTAACAAAATATGAAAATCTGGTGGAACTTCCCAGTGCATCTGACTCAGCTGACCTCTTACTATCTCTGATTTTGCAGAAATAGCTGCAGGTAGTAGATTTTATTAAGTTTTGGAATTACAGGTCTACCTAAGGTCTTACATATTCCCGACAGCACAAAATAGGGATCAAAGCCTCATTGAAGTATGTAATGGCACCCAGAATGCAGTATTTGTCTGAAACTCTGTATTGCAACTTTGTGAGACCTTAGGAGACTTTGTGTCTTATGGGTAACTGCTGGGCACATGACATACCTTGACATGCACTAAAATCATGCTCTAATGTTCTGCCTCACAAGGGGAAAAGACATATATTGTAGTCACATGGTAAGTGAATAGTATCACAGTCTTAAAACAACCCCATCAAATAATCTACAATAGGCAAAGAGGTTACCCAGTTCCCTAGGTCTGTCAGAAGTGTGATTAGATAACTGCCTTTCATTGCAAAGTGAAATGCTGCCATCATATCCTGCACTGCAGGTGATGAGGGTTGCCTTTGGAGGCCCAGGGTGGTGGACTTCCAAGCGACTTCCTGCCCCTCATCGGTGAAGTCACAAGAATCTCCAGAGACACTGCTAACTGCATGACACTGCTAACTGTATCCTGTTGCAATGAACCAGGACTGCTGTCATATGTTTCTCTTTTTACCTGCAGACAAGCCTTGTGGATTTTTCCCAGAAGACTACAAAGAAAATCTGCACTGTGATTCCCCACTGGCTTCTTTCATTTGCCAGCATCCACATATCACAATTTCTTCTGATCAAAACTACCTGCCCATTTTGCACTGACAACTGCCACAGTACTTTTGAAAGGATGTTTTCTTCAGCCAGAGGAAAGACAACAAATACCACCCCCAAATGCCAGTGACTCAATGTAATAGCACAAAACAGAGCAACAGAGGTTCACATCTCTGCATGCGAGAACTGCAGTCTCCCTTTGCTCTTCTTTCTTGCAATTCCTGTGCCTCCCTACCAGTACCTATGCACACAGGTCTCCATCCTTGACCCTATCTTGACCTAACATCTGGTTACAGATTTCACTCTAAATATAGCACCTTTCATGCTTTGAAATTTATGGTTTCAGGGCTCCTTACTATGTTAGCCGAACAGTCACCTGCTGTATTTGATTTTGGGACAATCTATACTGTGGGCCTGATGCATTTAAAGAACTACAGGATCAAAACAGCAAAGTGAAATCCAGGTCTGGGGGGTCAATGGCAAGCATTCTGTAACACATAATCTATCAATTTTGGTGTCTTGTCTGAGGGATGGAATAAAATACTGAAACCTAAATTAATTAGAAAAATTCTTACAGACTTCTAACAGACTACAATTTCACTCATATCACTGATATTCTTCTCAAAAGGCACATGATGACAGCAGGGGCCCAGCCATGGCTCCACAATTCTGGAGCCAGCAACTCTGGTTGGGCTCACTATAGGCTGAGCTGTCTGAAAGGGAAGCACAATAATTAGCAGGGCTCCCCATAGACTTCACCTTAGCTTTTGATGCAGAACTGTCTCCTCCAGGCACGATGGAATCAAGGAAAACCACTGCTGAGGAACATGCTACATTCCCATGGTACCTCTTATATTCCCTAAATGTGTCTTACATCTGGAAGGAAATGACACTTGTATTGCAGAGACGTATACATGATTTTGAGAGTACTATGTTGCTAAACCCCTTCCTACAAGGAACAGAAAGAAAAGGATGTTAATTGCAGACTACTCCCCAAGCTTCTGGATCTCATCAACTGCTAAAAAGAAGTTCTCACAATTAAAATAAAGGAAAGATCCTTAATGTCCTACGTATGCTGAGTAAACCTTCAGGCAGGCAGCTCTCCTGCAATTAATGACATGCTGTGCAAGTGCGAACTTCCTGGGCAATGCAAAATAGAGCTAATGAGAAACTATCACCATGAACATCATTTAACCAAGATTGCCTTCATGCAAGAAATAGGTTTGGAGCCTCACAGGCTTCCCAGTAGCTTTTTCTTCCTCTTATTTCACTTTCCCCAGAGGGACCTCTGTTGAGCTTCTGGTCATTTCTGCTTGGCCTTCTTTCAATGTAACTCAACAACTGAAGTTTACTTGATGAGTGACATTTTACTGTCTTTGCTTAAAATTACTCCACATGCATTTTTGTTTTGTTTTGTTTGTTTGGCTGGTTGTTTGGTTTGTTTTTTTTTTTTTTTTTTTTTGTTGTTGTTGGTTGGTTTTAGATTTCCTCTAGTTTTATTTTAATGTTAACATTTCTTTTAGGATGTTTTGGATATAAAGGTCACTAACTGACTAGCAAGAAAGAATGCCACTTATACCAAATGGAGAGAAACATGGTTCTGACACATGTTGACATACATACATACACTGTCACACCATCCTAAATGTAATCACAATAAAATTTGTACTTGTCAGGTTTGGTGCATGTTTTATGCACCATATCGTTGCAAATCTTCTTTCTGATTCAGTATATTTTGGTAAATATTTAATTTTCTCACTGAAAGTTTTACTAAGAAACTGTTGGACTTCAATGAAAAAAAAACCCACATCTTTTGACATTTACCCACTGAAAGACAATCATCCGATTGTTAAATACACACACTCAGATGGATGATCCTTCTCTCATCTCTGGAAGTAAGTGAGTGTCGTCACCAGATCAAAATAAGTGAATTAACCACCATGACCATATATATAGCATTTACTAATGGTGCCAAGAGAAGGTCATTGGGTATGTTTTGAGTAATGGTGTACTGAACTATCCTAACAGCACATATGCTACAAATCACAGACTTGTACAATGTTTTCTGAATAATGAATCAGAATAATACATAAAACCCAGCATCCACTTGCTTTCTTCTGGAAAATAAAATATCATTCAGATAAACCATAAACATTGAACAATTGTGTTAATTTTCTGCTGGAATTGGACTACATGAATAATGATTACTAACTGCTTTTGCCTCTACTATTTCATAGCAACTGTCATAGTTGCCCACATTCTCTCTTCAAAAATCAAACCACATTTTTTAGTTTAACAATTGAGAATTCAGCCACTAGCAACAGGACAGACATTCTTTAATTCAGGTTTAAACCTAGACCTGAATGCATATTATATCTCAGGATTTTTACCCTTAAATTATTCTGTCTGAATGAGAACTTGATGGCTTTAGCACTACTTCTAATGAAGGGGTTTCAAAATCAGTTTGAGACAGTCTGAAGACAAAATATTATTTCTTCAATTTATGAAAGCCATCCCTTGGGTACATGGGTATGTTGTACAGACAAGAGGCCAAAACCAAAAATGTAGCAAACTCTTTACAATACTTGTTGATTTTCATTGCAGAAATAGACATATGAAGTCAGTTAATAGGTAACATGAGGATTTCCTTTTTGAAATTATGACATATATTTTTCAACTGTTGAAAGCACTGTCTTGGGAAACTTGTGGTGGTAGCTGGATGATGCAGAAGTGGGAAGATAGGTTTGCTTTCTGATCCAGCCTCAGCCCCACCATTCACACTACTTGGGCAGCATCAGACATGCAAATCAGCAGCTCAATTGCACATACGCTTTAGATTGGAGGGGGTGGAGAAAAAACTCAACAGTTAACCAATTTAGGCACATTTGCACATTGGCTCCTTGAGCACAGGAAGCATGACTGTATGCAGGAAGACTAAAAACCAGATCCCTCAACATGGTCCCAAACACACAGAGCTCATGGAAACATCTGCTTCTCACTGCACCTGCAAAAACTCCTGTCTGGCAAATGGAGGACTGTCCACAACTGGCATCACAATAAACAGAATACACAAACTTCAACAGCACTGGAAGGATGATTTGACATTGCATAAGAAACTTGAGCATCCAAAAGCAGACTTCTGAAATGCCCAAGTACATAGGTTTTTCTACTTTATTTTTTTCCCCTATATCTATAAATACAGACATTTCAAGTAGGGCCATTATACTGATATGCACCTCATCCCTATAAAAAGCTGAAAGTGTTTGATGAAAATATTCCATCCTGCAGGAGATGAAGATTTTCATTTCCCAAAGATGCCATTTGCTCTGCTGACCAGACTTGTCACTAGTCCTTCATTTGCTCACCAGATAGATGGAAAGTGAACACAGGAGTGGAGAAGCAGTGAACTGAGCTAATCTAAAGCAATTCATGCTAAGGAAAGGTGTTCAGAAATTTTTCATCTTACTTTCTGTTCATTGCATTAAGAATGGTATTCCCAAGAAAAAAAGTTTTCTCCCTCTGCAGTGTGTAGCATTTTCCACTTATTTTTTATTAAGAGGTGCTGGGATAGACTTGGCCATATATACGCATCCTAATGAATGATCAATAACCCATTCTGAGGGCAGACTAACTATTTTAAGAGTTAACAGTAAAGCAAAGGCAATTTCTGTAAGTCCCTATGCCAAACTTATTCCCAGAATCAATTTTGCGTCATTGTTTGAAAGAAATAAAGCACTACTTCAAAAACATTACAAAATCAAATCAGTTGGCCATTCTTTAGAGAGCAAATTCTTGTTAACATCCAAAATCTCTCATCACTGAGAAGATTAGCTTCTATTTCTGCATCTGCAATGTTAACTTTTGAAGATGCCAGCATAAAACCGTTCTGCATTCATTTACTATTTTTACCACAATTACAAAGCACCACATTAGCTATTTTTACTGGGTTTCTTAGGTTTCATAAAGAACTCTAAGATACAGCTGAGAATATAATGAAGTTATGTGAAATATTTGCACATACTTACCCTAAGGCTTTTTCTTAAGATCTGTAAAATATCTTCCTCCTCACACATGCATTTATATGAAGTTCCTTCTGCCTATTCAAATTTGATATGATTTTGGAAATACTTATCTCCAATGATACTCAAAAGATTTAGAGCAACTGGAAGTCAGATTGAAACACTCTTACATGAGACCATAGAATAAGAGCTACTTATATGGTAAAATTTCACCTTTTAGCTATGTTTGTCTTTCATAAAAGGATATTTTTTAATATATTGAAAATAAAATTTAAAGATAAATTAGTAACAGACGACTAAACTTCATCTTTAAGAAACTGTGGGTTAGAGAAAGTATTTCTAACCAATACAGTTTGCAATTAGAAATCATGAGTAGCTAAAGGAAAAATTGCATTTTTTATTTATTCAGCTTCATGCTACTTAGATGTACAGAGAACTTCATTCTTGGCAACTGTCAACATACCCGGATTTAACTGAGCACCAGGAACACAGATAATTAGTTCTCAAAATGAATAAACACAACTAAAACTAATTGCACTGACAGGCATACCGAATTCCCACATTTTCTGAGGTCCTCTATTCTTCTGTCAACAGCACGCCTACATACTCCAGAACCAACAATTGTAAGGATGATATGCCACAGCAAACAGTATTTTAACACAGTTTGAAAATGTACTGCAGCAGAACGTGTTAGAAGTATAACATCTAACCTTGCTAAATAAAATAGAAAATAAAGTTAAAGATGTTAAAGGTATTAAAGGTATAAATGGGCACCCCAGAACTACAGAGCTGACAAAACTAATGAGCACCTGGAATGGATGGCTCTTGAAGTCCACATATTTTTAATATTATTTTATAACTTAAGGAATGGCTTTCTTTTTTGGAATGAAAAAATCCTCTATTGCCCTTCTAATTAATTTGTTAGTTCTCACATGAAACACAACTGTACAACTATTCTAAATTGATTTATTTCTTGGGCAACAAAAAATGAATGACTGAACGAACCCATGTTTGAATGTAGTACACATGCAACAAAAGACTCATTCTTGTGAGATTACAAGGAACTTCTGAAATGCCTCACTGTACTTTCAGTTAAGATGATGCTTAAGCTTAGGTTGGTATGAGATGAAATAGAAAATAATGAAAAACAAACAAAAATGCTCCAAATGAGAAACACAAAATCTAGAAATCAGACATGCAACCATTAAATCCAAAGCTTTAAGGCTTCTATTATTTACTTACATGTTATGGGACAATATCAACCCAACTTCAAAGGAGCCTGCTCCCTCAGAGCCAAGTAATTGTATCTACAGTTTCTGTCAACTGGGAAGTGAGCATCTCTAGCTGTCTCTCCCCTGAAATATCCCAAGCTGCCTGTTCCAGGCTGTGCTCAGAACCTCTTAGCGCCACCAACGTCTCCTCTACAGAACAGAGCCTACAGATCTCCTCTCCCCCATACTTCTGCAGCATAGCCTAATGCTGAGGTGTCTGCACTCCTGCTCTCTCACAGGCGTGGGTAAAGTTAGCACGTGCAGGAAACAGAAGGCAAAGGAGAAAAGAAATAAATAAACCCAAATCCAGATGCTGTGCTTTTGGAGGCTGCACAATTTCCTCAAAGTAGCTTTTATTAGCAATAGCTGTTGTTAGTCTGGCGAGCAGTCTCAAATCACAGCTATAAAGACAGAAATCATTTTAATTCCTTTTACACGCAATCACAAAAGCACCTAGTATATACATATTACCTACATTTACTGTAAGGTCTGGGTGCTTTTAATTCCACATCTATTGGAGAAGTGAAAAAGCTCAGATAAAAAGCTCTGACAGTAATAGGCACCTTCCAACAGAAAGACAGCAATCAATTACAAACCATTTGCAGAAATTGTAGAGCTGTCACAGGCTCGTTTACAGCTGCAGCTCTAGTCAGACTGCCTCTGCCAAGCTGTTTTCCCCCCTTGCACCTACAAAACTGGGACAGCTTCAGACAATTTTTTAAAAGGACACTAGCAGGCCTGCATGCCACCCCAAGAAGTGAACTGCCACATGGCATAGCCCATTACTTCAGCAAATTGTGTACAAGCCATTAATACTGCTAGACATGACAGATTTGAGGTTGCAGAGAGGGCAAGGAGTGGATCTGTGTTTCCCCCCCCTCCTTTTTTTTTATCTTTAATTGCAGCACATCATTTAGAGCACTGGAGCATATTCAGTGCACTCAGCACAACAGCTTGTGCACATTAATTGTTCTTGGTGTATTTAAATCCTCCTGAACTCTCCCTTTCTGTCATCGGGTGTATTTGACACAGATGATCAGGACTGGCTTTGTTTTTCTGTTAAAGTAAAGCTGATTCTCCAAAACCTCCACTGCTTCATCAGCTCAGAAGCTCAGCCGTGTATATCCACACAGTGCATGAGGGGGTGTGCATGTAGCCAGGGCAAGCAGGGCATCTGAGGCACCTGGGAGAACCTGACCAAGAACTAGGCTGCTGGTGCAGTCAGCTACAGAGTCATCCCCAAGCCTTTGGGTCACCTCTTCTGTGCTTCTGCAAAGCTCCTGGCCCCTAAAACACTGCAGAAGCCCTGAAACAGGACAGTACAGAAATCCACATTTCCCCTTCCAAAGGAACAATGTGCCCTAGGGGGGAGGAAAATCCAGTTCATTCTTGTCTGGTTGCAGAGACTTTTAGTAGTGTAAGTAATACGTTTCATAGGATATAGACTATCTGTGGGAATCCCCTGTGCAGCAGGAGATGGGCTGAAGACTCACAATCACCGGGCTTCTCCTTACTCTGTCAGGAAACTGCATAAAGTCACCTATACAGACTAAGGTAGATTACAAAATAATTCCAAAAGAGAGGATCAGCTCCTCAAGGTATGGCTAGAGGCACAATATATCTTCCCTATTCTTGTCTTCTGAATTTTTAAGTTCTGCCTTATCTTTACCAATTCTTCATACAACCTAGTTCAAGACAGTAATATATTGCAGAACCGTAAGAACTTTACATCTTCATTTATACTATGCAAGAGTGTAATGCAAGTGTAATCAGAAATTTGCTTGGAGATATAACCAACTCAACAGAAGTAACAAAAAAGTTTTTGTTGTCAGGATTTCAATGCCTAGTAAAATTATAGCCACCAACATGAAAACACTCCTACGGTAGCAGCTAGGGGGTTCAAAACAATATGCACTTGAGTTGGACACAGGTTGCAATTTGACTGACTCAGAGAAAAATTGCTCTGAGACAAAAATTGCTCTTTGAAGACCAACACATCTGATGGTGGACACTGATTCTGAGGGTCCCTGCCTCACCTTCCAAGGTCCTGACTTAGAAAAGGTCTGAGCATCCATCACTTCAACCAAAGTCAAACAGTAACTGCAGGCACACAAAGGCACTCCAAATTAGAGTCGGCTCTTAAACACTGTGCTTCTCCAAGTCTCCAGTTCAGTCTAAAGCTACTGATATTAAGCAAGTGTTGCTATGGTCACTGCAGTCTTAACAACAGGTGTAGAAGTATCAGCAAAAAGAAAATATGAACCAACTAAATCAATTTGAAGGCTGTAGCAGCTTTACTGTTCTCTGAGAACTGGCTTCAAGCAACAAAGAAAGATGAATTTCACAAGTTTCAACCTATTTGCCGTTTGCACTCATCACACTGCTTTTGGAGATGCAGCAGCTGTGCCAAAAATGATGGCCTATCAGGTGACCTCAAGAAGATAAAACACCAAACAAAGGCAATACACATAATTAGGTTTTTTGTTTTTTGTTTTTTTTTTTTTTTTTTTTTTTGGGGGGGGGGGGGGGTGTTTGTTGGGGTCTGTTTTTGTTGGGCTTTCCTTTTTTTTTTTTTTTTTTTTTTTAAATTAGTGCCATACATTAAATTCTTTCTCACAAAATGCAGAGCGTCAACACTACAGCACTATCTTTTTGTTCATAATGACCATTACATCAAGCATGTTCTTACTCTGAAAGGTGGATCAGTCTTCTCCCTGTGTGGCACTTGGTCCAGAATGCCATCAGTACTGCTCCTTTTCAAGCTGGGTGTGACATCAGGCACATTACTAAAATCTGCATTCGAAAGAAAACAAATAAAGAAATTAGAGGGTTATAGGACAGGAACAGGAGAATAATTATTTGCTTTTAGATGGAAATACTTTTGGTACTAGCCAAAATAATAGTAGAGAAGGAATACAAAATCTGTGATACTCTCCACTTGCCAGAAAAGACCACAAAAGGTCAAAGCAAGGAGCAACTATGCCTTGAAACTCTGCTTTCAAAACAGCAGCTGGGCACCTAAGACTGTCTGAAGCAATGCACAAATTTGATCTACCAAAATAAACCTAACACTTTTTCTAGCAGTGTGCTTTCAAAGGTAGCATTAACTATAATAAGCGCACTCTGTGTTGAGACAACCAGTGAGGATAATTAAATGCACTCAGTAGTTCTTCTCAGATGAGCGCACTATTGTTCAGCATGACTTAGTCCTGAATCTCTGAAAGATTTAAGGAAAGAGAATTTTGCCTTGGAATAGGCACCACAGTTCGCAATATGGACAGTATCTCTCCTTGCTACTAATAGTTCACCAAGTTTACTAAGTTTGGAGTCCATGTACACAGTAGCTGGCACATTGTAAAAACCAGAGGAGGTGCTGCCCTGCTCTACTTATTGACAGACTGTAGCTTTCAATAACATTTATGTTCAAACTCAAGAACTATTCAACAATACTGAACATTCATATAAAAATGACGCGTTTTTTTCTGTACAGTTCCTCAATTGGCTACTAAAAGTCTGCAGAGACATTTGCATGGAAATTCTAATTAAAACATCTAGAAGTGAAGAAGTGATTTTTGAGCTGCAGTATTATCAATCTGAGTAGCCTCAAATGATAAAATAGTAATAAAATGAAGCCTTGTTTTAATTTGCTGCTTTGTTTTCTAGCCTTTAAGCCTCTAGGGTATAATTCACACCATGTTACCACATTTTCAAGCTCTTTCTCAACACCTACAAATGCTGGAGATTTATTTTTAAGTGAAAGGCAAGATTCTCATTTAATCACTGACTCCAGCAACTGAGGTGGTAATTAAAATAAATATCACTCATCTTGCAGTAAAATTATGAGAGCTAGCAATAATGAATTGTGAAGGACAACAGTATCTCTCTGCATGGGTGCTGCTGTTGTACCTGCAGAGCAGGACCAGCTCCTCTCAGCAAGAATTGCCAAATATGGACTGAAGTAGGGAGGAAAATGGGAATTTTACAGCCAAAAGAGCACCTTAGGCCCATGAGGAGTCTTCCTGGGAAGACTAAACATGGCAGACAGACTCTACAGGAAAGTCAGAAAGATGCAAATACCTAAGCATGATGTCATCTTGATAGTCTATTTTTCCATATGTATGCCAAGCTTAGCATAAAGATTGACACTTTCCACCCAGATACCAAAGATGTGACTGCTCCATCATTTCCCCATGCTTGCAGAACCAAGGTCCCACTGCTTTTCTCCCCACAAGTTTTTTTACCTTTTCCTCCTGGAGACAAGGGTGGCTCCTGATATTTCAGAGCCTACACAATATGCAACACCCCAAGTTACCACCTTTGCAGAAAAAACATTTTACACAACTCCATCAAACAGACACCCACCTTCTTTAAGAACTTAACAAGGAGTGTGACTGGTCTACTTATTTTATTATGCTTTTATCCCTCTTCTTCCACCAAGCCTGAAAAATTTTCTCCTGACCTCTACTTTTAAAGTAATTTTGAGTCTCTCCTCTGTATATGGGTAAAACCAGGAATGCCTATTGACTTTTACCACTGTCTACTTCTGGGTATACAAAAGGTAAGCTAACTCCTAAAATTTGAAATGACTTTTTAAATAACACTTTTTGGGGGCTGAGCCAATGCCAAGGATATTATTTCCCATTTTTTTCTTGGTTATGCTCTTTGTACTTGCCTTCTAGGTTTTATCACTCTTCTCCCCCATACCACCAAGCAACATGCAACTGAGATAGATTCTGCAGTGGCATAAAGGATGTAGAGTTTAACCTCAGGTAGCTATCTAATGAGAAAAAACCCTATATCCTTTCTCTAATTTTACAAGTGAGCATTCAACACATTTGTCCTTTATAAAACGGGAAGTAAAACTAACCTACACAAGCAATAAAGAGAAAGTATAAAAGTAGGAAGAGGAAAATAAGATAAAATGAACAGCAGACAAGAAGAATGGAAGAAATCAGGATAACACTCTCCAAAGTAGGTAAACAGAACATTACAATGCTTTTTCCAGATGATGTATCTTTTCCTCCCTTCACTCCAATCTTTGTTTTTCCTTTGTAGTCTGTAGGACTGTCAGCAGTAGGTCTATATAGCCTTGACCATTTTTATAGCAGTTGCTACTGGCAGAATGTGCTGCTGATGGTAGTTAGGGTAAGCAACAGTAAATGTTATTTTAAAGAGTAAAACCTAAAAAAAGTTACACGGAAAGGATCCAAGGTGAAAAAGGACATCCTACTGCACGTTGCACGATAAACAGGGGGAGGGAAGGAAGGAAGGACGTATGGCTCACTGATCAGTTTAGCATCCATATCCTGTCTCCCTTTCCTTCTCTTACTGTGGAAGCAGACTTCCTTTGGATCTGCTCCTATAAACCACCAAACTATTCCCAAAGAGCACAGAAGCACTGATATCAGCTGCATAGCTAAAAACAAACAAACAAAAAAATACAAATCAAGGGGCAATGAAAATTAGTATTACCTTGGAGAATGGGTAACTTCAAATGCAAAGCCTAAGGATATCAACACAGCAGCAAGTTTAATATTGGAATTCTCTCTACTTCTAGTACTAGATGGAAAGGGAGCATCAAGCCAAACCATGCAAAATGTATTTTCTTTGAACATTCAAATTTAGATTTAGCTCTACAATGAGATTCTTATTAACAAAGATGTTCAAAAGTAGTAGTGTAAACTGTTACCTTACAGACAGATAACTACTATTCTTTCAGGGAAAACTAGCAATTAAACTGTAGAGACTATGCACAGAATTAATTCACAGCTGTGCGAATATGAAATCATTTCAGTATATAATATTCTGTATCATTGCTGGGCATGAGCACAGGAAAGAATGCAAGGAGATATACATTCCTAAAAATCATCCAAATGTGAGGTCAAATCAGCACTTCTTGACAATTTTTTTTAATATTATTATTATTTTTAAAAAGCTATCTCTAATGCCGCTTACCTCACTATAATTACATTACTGACTAGTTAAAGAGAACACAGACTGCTTTGCTGGAAACACTGCTTAAAGGGCTTTCCAGCATAGTATTGGTGAGTATACCATGACTCAGTCTGACTATACAGCTCCATTACAGTAGTATGTTGGATTTATTCTATTAGCATATTTGCGATAAACCTGTCTGGAAAAAAAAAGGGACTGATAATAGTTAAACAAAACTTGGAGCTGACTGGTGCTGGCTCTATCAGACACAGGGTAAGCTCCTAGCAGCTTCTCACAAAAGTCACCCCTGTAGACTCCCCACTACGAAAACCTTGCCATGCAAATCCAATGCAGTCAGCAAATACAAAGAGTCACAACCTCAGATAAATGCTAAAATTCTTCAGAAAATTACAGGTGAAAAATGCCATTATGTAAAAAGCTGAACTACATCATATGAAATGCATAACAAACTTTTTGCTTGGTTTCCAGCAATGAACAACCAAGTACTAAGAACCTGCTTAGCACCTTCATCTACCAATAGCATCCCCAAAGAAGAATGCCATTACTCCTACAATGTTGTGTCTTGCTCACAGGCAGATATGTGACTCACAGTCATTCAAGAGAAATTACAATGTAAGCACTTAAAACTGAAAGAAAGCATACTTCCTATGTCATGCTCCTCACTACTCAACATTCAGTTAAAAGTAGGCATAGAGCACACAGATGGGACAGTTGGTGAGAAAAACAAACACATACAGCATATCCTGGAGCTCTGTACGCCTACAGCAACGTCTCTTCCCACGTCACTGTGGTGATACACATACAAGTGGTCAATATGGAAGATGTCCACATGGGTTGTGAGCAGTGAGGTACAGTGGAAACATCCTCTAGCAGATGTGTGAGTCAATAATAACCTGTGCTACAAACCCAGCCAAGATACCAAAGGAAATCCACTGGAAAACATTAACATCAACCATCCGGCAATTCATTTGCCATAAAGAAGCCATCAACAAATGCAAATGTCACTTGTCTCTTTTTTTTTTTTTTCTGTTTAATTACTGAAGAAGCCTTAATTACTTTCTACTCAGCGCTGCTCTTACCACGTTAGCCACTCTCTGCAAAGCCAAAATTACCATGAGAAGAAAACAGGAACTGAGGATCCTGTTTCTTTTATGATTTTTTCCCCCATAATACTTCAGAACTTGTTCTGATTTATATTTTTTTTTTCACCAGTTAAATAAAAATGCCAAATAACCACCACAAGCACATCAAGTGTTATCACGTGTCAAGCACTATACAGGTGGTGTAACCACCCCTTTTCAAACTACAGCAAGAGGGTGCGTTTCCACCTGCCACTCTACTGACAATGATAATTGAACACAACATTCCTTCTAGCTCTACATGAGAAGATAACACAGCAAAATCAAATGTACTCAGTCTCTCATTCCAAGACAAAATAAGACCACTGCAGGGCATCATTTTCAGGCCTAGCAGGAGCAGCAGTTCAGTGCACGAATTGATCACTATCCTCAGCAAGTAAAGAAGCGCCCTGACAGGTAAACCTGACCTCAGTAAAAATATAGTGACTGCCAATATGGAAAATCAGGTTTCCATTCTGCAATGTTTCTGAGATTTCAAAGACAGTCTGCTTTGCAACAGAATGAAACCATATCCTTTCTATTATCCTTAACAGAGAGCAAAAAGAAGTAGCTTGACACCAAGATGTTCATCCATGATGTAGAAGAGAGAGATGAAATCACCTGTTCTGTCAGATTCAGGTGAAGAAACCAAACCTGGGTCTGTTCAAGTGAAGGTAAGACATTTCATTATCAGCTAGCAGCTGTAAATCTTTCCTGGTATCCCTGACTCCACCAATCCACTTAACCATATCACCGAACATTCCCACAAACAAATAGATTCAGAGCCTGAAGTTCATGGTAAAGCTAGTCTCACAGGATGTGACTGACTCAGGCTGAAATTTGTCTGTCCTCAACAGGGAAGAGAGAGGCAGGGTAGCAATTATGACTAGAAAATTACATATCTGAGGTGGGTGCAATCCGATTTGAACTCATGCAATTCATTAGAGGATTAAATTTTCTTTAACTCTCAACATTTTAAACCTGGAATATGAAATTGAAACTCAAAGAGAGCACTGATTTTAATAAATGATTTTACTGATGATGGGGAAAAGTGGATAATGCAGCTGGTGAGTAACAAGCAATAGCTATGTTTAAAGAAGAAATAAGAATGTTGGGGAAATTTAATGAGATCTGTGACCTATGTAGTAACCTAAGGCTTTCACAATCAATTTTAGGAAAGAAAAATTTACAATGTGGAGATAAGTGGAAAGTTATATACATATGTATGGGTAAAAGGACTCTGTCAAACTAACCTGACATCTGCCTTTGGTAAATTCAACCTTCTGGAAACTTAGTTAAAAATAAAAAAAGCAAGCAAGTAAGTAAATAAATAAATCTTTATAATATCCCAAGAGAAATTATTAGCTAAAATGAAAAGGATAGGAATGCTAGCAGATAGTATAACAGTAGATCAGCCTGAATGTACTTCTAAGCCAAGGAGAAGCTAATGATAGATTTTGTCTAGCATGTATTTGGGGACCAATTTTACTTGGTGTTTCATTATTTGTTTCATTAAAGAAAGTACAATAGGAATTACTCTTATTAAATACTTTAATCATTCAAAGTTAATGCACAGCATTAAGAGCATGACTGGAAAAGCATAAAGGCGGTGCAGGATGACCTTGAAGATGGGGCCACAGTCCTAAAATGAAATTATATAGAACAAAGTTTCAGGGACCAGTAAGAACAATTGCTTATACAAGCTGTGGCTCCTCAATTGGAAACATGAAAGAAAAGAAGCATGGAAATGTGAAGAAGGGGTTAACCACATGTAGTTGTGAGACAGAGCTACTTAAAGCAATGGTCAAGGCCAGCATATATTGTTCAGTTATAACATCGGCCAGGAATACACCTCTCTTCAATATACATGTCTTCAATATATATGACTTCAGTTAAAAGACTGGCTTTCAACCATCCCATAAACAACTTATCTGGGAGCAAACAATAAGAACACTCTATCCTATTTTAAAATGGAATATGATAAATGTATCAATAGGGTTGCTGAAAGCCACCACTAGCAGAGTACTGACTCATCGAGTCTGGAAATTCTTTCCCATCCTAAGTTTCTCTGTCACCAATGTAGCACAAGTATTACACAAATGCCTAAATACAGCTGCATGGACAGATCACTGAAAGTCTCTACCTGCTCAGTAGAGTGCAAGAAATCCTTTAGGTTTCATTAGTACTGGTGTGTAAAGATACTGGCAAAGGGTGCTTATGGGTAAAAGAATGCTTATATCACAAGTGCACATTGGTGAAGAAACCCCAAGAGCTGCCATGCACCCCAGTCACTTGCTGATTCCAGCTCAGATGTTCACTTAATAATGAACTCCAGTGGTTACTCTGCTACAAACTGTTTTGTTTTCTCATTTGCAGTTCTTTGGCACCTGAGAGGGAAATGGGAATCTCACTTCAGGCCCTTGCCGATGCAGTTTTTTATCTGCAGTACATAAAACACACACTCAGAGCTTCAAGCTTTGTCTAGGCTCTGAAGTACAGATACCATGATCTCAAATCACAGCAACTGACAGCATTTTTAAACACTAGTATTATCCAGTGATTTCAGACAGATGTTACATAAAAGTGGGCATCAACTTATTTCTGAGAATACTAACAGGAATTTTAGCTTGAAAAAAAAATTGGATCTGTAATTACAAGGAATTATAGGAGGTCCAGTCTATCCACTAAGAAAGAATGCATTCAATATTATCACTAATTCCCAAATGCTCTAGAAACTGACAATAAAACACAACGCAGCCAATCTTCAGCAGTAGAATTTTCTCCCTCTCCCCATTACAGAGCTTTTCCATAACACAGCTGCATGGTTTGGATGGAAATGAGATATTACGTTTGGATAATAAAGTCAAGCCAGGTGCATGGAATGCTGCATTTTTTATTGTTGTGTTAATTCTCCAGACTGATCAGTTAATTACAATAAGCTTGCAGTTCCCATATTCTTCTGGTCAATGTTACTATCAAAAGAAAAGTAAGGTTTCAAGAGAAGATAACAAGTATTTCCAAAATCCCCAGTGCAAATCATACTGAAGTCTGAGCCAATTCTCAGAAAGGTACAAGGCCTTGGTGGTCTTAGTGCCTTCAAACTTACTGAAAAAACAGGGAGTGGTAGGTGAAGCATTCCAGAATTGCCTGGAGAAGAATCAGTGTGGTGAACTCTAAATGTTCTCCTTTGTAGTCTAGTATCTATAACTTAAACGGTTCAACCTGGCAGGTAGCACACGTGCTTATTTCTTTTGGTTTGATACAACCAAATGTTATTCGGGTTTTCAACAGTATATTTACCCTTTTGTAGTGAAATTTAAAAATAGGTATGTAAGCATTTCCTTCTGTTTGCTTTGCCTCTCTGACTTCAAGAGCTCTTTCAAAAAGTAACAGTTGATCCAAAGGAATTTACTGAATGGCTTTCAAGAGACATTCTCACAATCTCTGCTAAAGAAGGCATCCAAGTTTCACCAGAGAGATATGAAGGGTGCTGGGTTCACTAGTTCAGTTATTCATAATTTGTGTGTCTTGTTATTTGAGGATCAGACCTTTCAGTTCTTTGGCTCATGTTATCCCCTGAGATCAGCAGGGAACAGCCTGCAACTGACACCAGTACAGAGCCCATGCAATCTCTGCAGCCCTTTAAATTTCTATCTAGGTTGCAAAGAGCACATTAACTGTGATCAGGAGAAAAGAAAGAGAGTTCTGGAAGGAGAATTCAAACTCCCATGGAGGATTCATTAACTGTCCCACAACAGCCATTTGCACTGGAGAAATTGCTAGTAAAAGCGAGGAGGGTCTAGAAGATGAGGTATGGGGATAAAGCTAGGTAGGTTCAGTAAAGCTGTGATACAAGAGGACACTGGATTTGCTCCAGAGTTTCCATCATGAAAGTCCATATCTGGAAACATCAGGAGGCATTTGGAGGCATAAAGTTCTGTAATACCTTCATATAAGAGCAGATTTCTTCCTCTAAATCATCTTTGGCCAGAGAAGGATGACTACATATTCAATGAGAAGTCAGCTGAAAAAAATTCAGAGCTTGTAACAGAATGGTCCAGCTGAAGTGATGTCTGAAATGCTACTTTCCACCTAGAAAAAGTACACTGAAAGGTCTTACTTTACCTCAAGCTGTTGATCTATTTCCTCTACATGTCACAGCAGTCAACAAAAAAATAATTTTGAGGCTTGTTTTTTGGGAGTTTTTTTGTATTCTTATGCCCTACCAGTGCAAGTCCCCATATATGAAATCTGGCTGCTAAGCCCTGAACTTAGCGCAAGGAGTTTTTACAGCCACATTTGATTTCTAGACTGAAAGCAATCTCCAGGTGCCTTCTGCACTAAGGAAAAAGATCAAAGAGAAGGAAGGTAGGTTGCAGCCACTTATGAGAAATAACAAATGAAACATCAATCTGAAAGCCAAAACAATTTGATTCACCTTTCATCTTCACTGGGGTTCTCTATGAATCTGGGCAAATGACTAAGGTACCATGGACACTAAGGGCACACTCCTATTAATCTCCAATTAAGGTTTCTAGACTTAGGGGAGTGTTAGCTCAATTCAGTAATTTTTAACTGGAATTTACTGAAGTTTTTAACTATTGCACAGTGCCAATTCAGTTGTTACCCCACAGCTGGTATTAACAGGCATGTATTATTACTTAGACATTCATACTCCAATGCTGGAGTAAATTAAAATCAATTTGTGGGTGGAAACTGTGGTTATTAACTGTACAGTGGCTTACAGCTTTCATGCTGCTTTAGCTAACAGATAAAAAGAGAGTGAAACAATAAATTTGTTGCCAATTCAAAACCCCTTCCTCTTTTTGCTTAGAAAATTTTCAAGTTCTTCTGAAAGCCTCTGACCTAACTTCAGATACCAACTACCACATATTCTTACTGCTAAATTAATATGACTTGAGTCTCCTAGTAGATATAACTTCAGTTTCTAGACAACTAAAACTAAACATGTTAAAGAAATTCACAAAAAATGCACTGGATTTCAACAATTCAGAAAACCTTTAATCCCTGCAAGGTATTT
This sequence comes from Bolborhynchus lineola, assembly GCA_025448015.1. Lineage (NCBI taxonomy): Eukaryota > Metazoa > Chordata > Aves > Psittaciformes > Psittacidae > Bolborhynchus > Bolborhynchus lineola. The sequence goes on along the minus strand of JAOEHX010028778.1, from coordinate 1,981 downwards.
TGGCTTTTCTCACTTGTTGCTGTCCAAGGCATTTTGTAATATGTTTTGGGACTGGCTAGAAGGTATGTTCTCAGCTTAGCATAAAGGCTGTAACAACTGACTCTTTGGTGTAGCTACAAACTTCATTCAGAAATTCATTCAAGATGTTAAATCTGGGAAGAATATTAGTATGCAACTGTCATAACACCAGTCCTCAAATAGGGTTCTTAAGCACACAATTATTAGATGTCTGTCACTGACGAGACAAATTGTTACTAAACAAGACATGCAATCACAGGCCAGAGAATAAAGTTCCCTTCATGGCCCCTCTCATGCACATGTTTTGCCTTCAGGGAGCAAACTACGAAACACTGGAAAGTGCTCTACATGCTTCCCGAAGGACAGTGCAATCAGGCTGCTTCTTTTTGCAGATCTGATACTGCCTAGACAAAGAGAAACACATACTTCTGGCCAGGGCTTGAAATGCTCAGGCAGGACAAAACTCTCCTTTTTTATCTCATCCTTCAGTGAAGCAAGTGATGCCTTCCTTTAAACACGCCACATTTTCTCATTTAGAAAAAGCCAGTATGTTCATGCAAATATTCTTGTATCTTACAGCTTGCTTAAGACATGTTGTACCACATGCTGAACAGTGGCTTAGCTCCAGTCAGCCACCTACTTCTGCAAGTGTGACTTTCTGTAGGTTGCTTTATGCTCTGGTTTTTGGGGGTATTTTGGGGTTTGAATTTTTTTTAATATCTGCAGAAATATCCATTTTGAAGCTGGAGCAGAGTTCTTTAGATCCGTTGGGAGTTCCTTTGTTAATTTAACTGTTCATGATGAAGAAAAGTAATTTGACTCATTTGCTAATGCAGTAAGCAACAGAGATACAAATTAGCAACATAATAGGGAATAGCTGCCTGCAATTCTGTAGTAATGCCTGATTAGCCCTCTGCATGTCAATGGTATGTTTTTATAAGGTTATTTAGCTTTCTAAACTTTCTCTGTCCAAGTTCTGCCAGTCAGGCAACTGTTCAGGCTTTTAAGCTTGACACTTCACACTTGCTTCTCAAATTGCTACTTAAATACATTTGTTTCCTAAGTGCGTAACAAATGCTGCCTTTATACAGTCTCACTGAAGGCCAGTGTTAGCTGTAGCTATGTATCACTCTCCTACTCCAGTTCAACAACTGGGGTTATGTGTCTGGGATACGGAGGAGAAAGATACAGCAGAGCTTATGTTGGTTAGCCATCATCCTCTACAAGTGTCAGCAAAGGCTGCAGCCACTGTTGTCATCAGGATTCCAGGCTGCAGCTACTGGACATGCAGAGGTGCTGTCAGTGGTTCTCCTGGTTTCTGCTGCTACTGTAGGATTGCTCACATAGAATCATAGAATAGTTAGGGTTGGAAAGGACCTTAAGATCATCTAGTTCCAACCCCCCTGCCATGGGCAGGGACACCTCACAATAAACCATGCCACCCAAGGCTCTCTCCAGCCTGGACTTGGACACCGCCAGGGATGGAGCATTCACAACTTCCCTGGGCAACCCATTTAGCTCCTCACCACCCTTACAGTAAAGACCTTCTTCCGTATATCCAGTCTAAACATCCCCTGTTTAAGTTTGAACCCATTTCCCCTTGTTCTATCACTACAGTCCCTAATGAAGAGTCCTTCCCCAGCATCCTTACAGGCCCCCTTCAGATACTGGAGGGCTGCCATGAAGTCTCTACATGGCCTTCTCTTCTCCAGGCTGAACAGCCCCAACTTTCTCATCCTGTCTTCATATGGGAGGTGCTCCAGTGCCATGATCATCCTTGTGGCCCTCCTTTGGACTTGTTCCAACAATTCCATGCCGTTTTAATGTTGAGGACACCAGAACTGCACACAATGCTCCAAGTGAGGTCTCACGAGAGCAGAGTAGAAGGGCAGGATCACCTCCCTCGACCTGCTGGTCACGCTCCTTTTGGTGCAGCCCAGGATACAGTTGGCTTTCTGGGCTG
>JAOEHX010028776.1:19021-38088 GCA_025448015.1 Bolborhynchus lineola | reverse complement strand
CACCTTAAGATCTCTGATAATTCTCTGTAGTGAGATAATGCCACTTGACACAAACTGCAAGGTGTGGTAATGTTATTTTATGTTATTTTTTCCTTCTTTATTTTTCCTTCAAAAACTATGCTGAGAAGAATCAGATCTGATTGTTTCATTTGTTTCTGTGTGTTAACGATGAATTTAAACAACTGTCCTGAAATGTAAGTGATAAAAATATATTAATGGTCTATAATTTGGGATGTGATTTGAAAGAAAAAAGACAGGACACAAACTGCACTACAACAGGAAGAAAAAAATGCTGTTTTGATGTCAGTGACACCATACTTCACCCTTCCCTTTAAATTGGCAGTTTTAAAAAAGTTTGGAATTGAAGAGACTTAAGCACTGGGACTAACACCATTATTCCAACTAGTTCTTCCACTTTCAGCAACCAGTCTTTACTGAAACTGTACAGAGATGATGAATTTTAGACTATTTTGTGGGTACTTTGGAGCAGTGAACCCACCATGCTAACACCAACCCACCCGGTGCAGGGCTCTGTATCACACCAGTGACACACTTGAAATCTAAAGAGAAGAGATAGCAAGGCAGTTACTGCCTGGATACTGTGGCATTAGAACAAATTAGGAACATCCTTTTGCTATCTCAGGTGAATGTTTGAGTATAATCCACTCTACAGTGTGGCTTCTCTGTTAAGAAAGAAGTAAATAGGAAGGTAACTTCCAACTATGTCAGCAATTCCATGCTCATAGTCCCACTTTCAGAGGTTGAAGCCAAGCAGTTAGATCATTTGGGAATAAACTACTGCCTGGGATGGCTTTAGGTTGGTTGTTATGTTTTCTATTGTACCATTTTTGAAGATAGGAGAGTTTTTTCTCCCATTCCTAAAAGTATGGCAGTTTCTTTAAAAAACAAGAATCAATATGGTACTAAATCCCATGTTGCTCAGAAGTCATTTAATATTTCACAGCTTCATTAAAAAGTAGTTTCCCTGAAAATATTACCTCATGACCTTTGTATATTTAAAAAGAAAATGACCAAAATTCTGTGCTTCAGATATTTCTTTTTCTGGCCCAATAAGGACTTTTCACAAATTATTTAATGTGTGTTTTCTTATATTGTCTGAATGTATGTAGTACACTTCCACAGGTTGCGCGAGACCAACTTCTGGAAAATAATACATGCTTCTAAAAGAAGGGGGAAAAAAGGCTCAGTTTACTCAGAAGCTGGACTGAACATGAAAAAGTTACACAATTTAATCTGGTGACACTTCCCACATACATGATTTGATTTATCTTTGTCAACTTCTAATAATCCTGTGGAAAAAGAATATGAGAAGAAACACACAGAAGATGTTAATGCTACACGCACCAAGAAAACTCTTGTTAAGTTATTGATAACCTCCTGGTAGCCTGCTTACCTTGCAAGCAGAACAATCTCATCAAAATCTTATTAGCTGTCTTAAAAACACAACACTGACAGTGGAAGTAGGATGTGTGCTTTAATGTTGAATTCTATACTTTCACCAGTATATATATACCCTACCTCTCATATATTTTGAAAACAGTCCTCTGGAGTGACTGTAAACATTCTGTATGTTTTGATGTTGTGTATGTTTTTATAAGAAGGTAAATACTTCAAAGAAAAAAATCCCCAGTTGAACCAAAAACTCCAATGTGGGTGTGTTCGACATAGTGCGTTGCTCTTTTTGTGGGTTATTTTGCATTCCTGATGACTATAGCATGTTCTTTCCTTGAAAAAAATACCAAACTCCCCTTCCAACTTCTAGTTTCAATTACTGTGTGAAGTACAAGCCGTGAGGTGGGAAATTTTGTGCAAACTGCAGGTAATTTTGTTCTAAGATTTTTTATAAAGGCAGCAAGTCATGCTGGCAGTTGCTATGGAGATTTCCAACGGGAATGAGCACTATCTGGCTGCCTTACTGGGATACCTGTAATCATCACTCTTAATTGAGAAATTGGATGGGCGTGCTTTGCTCTCACACACATACAAATGTGGCAAATGTTTTTCTACAGTAGTTGTGTTGGGTGGTATAGCTGTGGCTGTATGGAACATCTACCTTTGCAGGGCAATCAGCTGTCAGCAACTGGTTTAACTCAAGCACCTTTGATTCTCTGATCAACACACAAAATATTTCTGCATGTTGAAATGGCGGTTTTGGACTCCTGTCATGAAACGCAAAGAGTAGTTTTTCAGGGACGCAGCACTGCCTTGGTCAGCTGCAGGAAGTTTGGGGCTCCTTTGGTGTCACCCTGGATGGGCTAGTGACAGACGTGGGCCCCCACACTCCCTCTTTTCCAATGCAGCATTATTCAGAGGTCAGAGGATACTTCCAAAGTGTGCCAAGTTCCTTTTTTGACCAAAATTTCTAGGTTGTACTGGAATCACTCTATGCAACACAGTTTCATGTTTGAATGCTTTTTTTTTGTCCCCTTGTTTTATGAGTGGTCAGGAAAAACTCTCTTGTGACAACGTTTTGTAAGGAATAATCAAACAAAGACTATTAGTATTTTTTTTACGTTTTTGTATATATCAGTATATTTTTTTTCACTTTTTTTTCTCATTAAGTTTTGTTTCTTTTACCTGGCCAAAAGTGCTTAGATGTGGCAACAGCTTTTATAATTTCCGAGTGATTGATTAGTGATGAGTTCACGCATTTCTACGGTTGCTTCGAAGACACATACTGCAGGGAGGCAACAGCAGGAGCATTTTATCTACTTTTATTCATAAATCTGCTGAGTCAACAGAGATTGAAGCTGCTTCTTTGTTCAATGCCTTGTATAGTGGAAACAAGCTGAAAAAAGAGCAAAAGCACAGTGTGTGTGTTTACAAATGACAGGGATTTCTAACATTATTATTATTATTATTATTATTATTATTATTATACATACAGTGAGCAGCAAACAGCCACTTCTTTTTTTTTTTTTCCAGGTTAAAACTAGACATGAGAGTTTCTATGATGAATGTTGAACTAGCTATTTATCATTATACTTTAAAGGGATAGTATCCAGGGGCAATGAGTGCTGCTCCTTTATTACTACCCATGGCTTTTATGTTACATGGATCCAGTGTGGAAGAAACAGAAACCCAATCCAAACCAGTTGAAGTCAATAACAACTGATCTGTTGACTTGAACTGGCTTTAAATCAAAACCTAGGAAGTATTTGAGTTATTTTTCTGGATGCTGGGTGTTTGCATGGTTAGGTTGTGGTAGCTGGTAACCAGCTGATATTGATTCTTACTTTGAGGATGATGATGAAGAAAAAGAAAACATCTATTATATTGTAAGCTAGTGTGTGCCCAATAGAGATTATTTAATTGGGAATTAGTTTAATGGAGATATCATAAAAATGTTAATAGTATTTTTTTAAATTATTATTTGAATCATAATTGACACTATTTTAAGTACTTTATTTTCATTGCTACAATGTTGAATGTCCCAGATTTCATTATTTGAGTATATATCTATATATGTACATACGTATGTGAATAACAGAGAAAATTTGCATTTGTGTGAGTGTAACTTATAAACGTAATGAAACAGAGAGGAAATTTAGTGTAAGTATCCACCTACATTATATTTAACCACTAGTCCTAAATGCTTTGTGAATTTTCAGTACACATGGCATGTAGGATCAGTTACTCTTTATGAATACATGTTGCCTTCAGAAAGAAAATAGAATAAGTGAAACTGGATACTCTCTCTTTAAATCATAAGAAGCATCTTACTGTTTTCAATATGTTTGGTTTTATTATTTTGAAAAGATTAATAAGCAAATATATTAATGAGCGCAAAATTATAGTATATATAGATATCCGTAACGCAAAATAGATGATTTGAGGAAAGCTGTTTTCTTAATTTGTTACCCTGTAAATAAGTATACATTTTTGTAAAACAAACGGAGTTCAACTCATTAACTCCATCTGACATACAAGCATGTGAATGTGCCCTTATTTGGTTGTACCTTGTAGATGTTCAGTGACGTGCTCAGGTGCTCAACAATGGCTGACTAGCGTGTGTGCTGTCATGCTATGGACAACATGTACAGCATACCCAATGTTTAAAAAAAATCCCAAACCACCAAAAAAACCCCACAAAACCAACCAACCAACCAGAAAAATATTAGTCCTTGGAGAAATGTAATGTTTCCGCAGTGAATGTTGCATGCATAGGTGGTGGTTTGTTGATATTCATTTTAGTTTGAATTTCCTTCAATTTTTATTTTTCTTTCAGATTCATCAGGAAAAAAAAAAAAAACAAAAACAAAACAAAAAACCCGTAACAGACCTGTTCTAAAAGTTGTAAAAACCGAAACAAAAGAGGTATGAAAATTGTATAAAAATGCTTGTAAATCTGTCTCAGTTTTCACTTTATGTATAAATCCATGTCATGGTTTTGTGATTGTATACAGGATGTAACTTGAGAACTTATGCAAATTGTGCTCTATAAAGGCTGTTATCTCAGTCTGACAAATAAATATTTAAAATATCTGGTTTGGTTTCTTTTCCCTAATTAACAAAAAATATATTTTGCTGTTTCAGATTTCCCATGTGTCGACCATAGTGATTTTATTGTAATGCTGTACACTCTGCCTGTATTCATCTGTTCTATTTCATCATTAGCACGCCTCCCTGGGTATTATTAGTGTCCCACCTTTCATTCTGAAGGAATGGTTAGTTCATCAAAACTTTTCTTCAAACAAATCAGAACCAGAATCCACATGCAGCTTGTTGATGTCTTCACACAGATTCATCTCTGGTTGTCCTATATAGACAAATAAAGGTGAATACATCATTACAATTTAGAAACATACAGGATTCTGTCTCCTCACTCCAAGCAAAAGACAAAAATGTAGCCTAACTATGTATCCTTTTAAGTTACTGATGAAGGCAGAATAAGAAAGCATCTGATAAACTATAGAAAGATTTTCTGGCTCTTTCCTCCAGTAGAAAGAAAGAATGATTTTCAGGAACAATGTCTTTTAGAGCTATAAACAATAAATAAGTTTCTTTCAGCAATCATTTTTATATTACTCAATTGTACCTGACTTGCTAAATGTCTGTGAGGTTTTCACAGAGAGCCTGCATCTCTGAGCCATGTCTAGACCTATATTTTTTATATTTGCCTAGTTTCCTGGTTTGATACAAATAATAAAACATTTATACTACCCCGTAAGATAAATTGATGTTTGAGTCTGCCATCTGGACCATACACACTGGATTTTTTTTCTGCCAGTTGTGCCCTTTTCTCAGTATCTAAGGTAGTGAGAAATAGGCAACAACTTTGAGAATGCCTCAAGACAAGTGGTGCCCTTTTTTCACTTTAGTCTACTTGGTACAACAGTGACACAGGCTAGCTTCTATTACTGTCCCTCAGGAGCCAAGACCTAGTCTTCCCAGTACCTGCCTTAGTCACAAAAACGTCTTTTGGGTATCTCTCTGATGAAATAGTCATGGCTACAGCCAACACTTCACCACACATTCAGCCCCACTTCTCAGCATCCCCTGTTATTCTGGTGAGGCAGTTCCTCATTATCCTGCCCAGCATGCTGGCCCCATAGGTATACTTAGAAAGCATTTCTGAAGTGTTAAAGCTTCATGGGACAGAAAACTAACTAGAATTAGCTGCCATGGAAGCTGCTGGTTAATCTGAATCTAGCTCCAGTTTACAGAAAGGAAATCCCAGTGTTCCTCCACACACACAAAAGAATAATTAAATAATATGCTTCTTTTAAAACAATTAACAGTATATAACAACAATGTGTGTTTACTCAGTTAAGGCCCACGGCAAAGTGCAGACTATGCACTAAATATTTCCTCACAGCACTGTTGTGGGGCTTAACCTAGCAGCTGCACATAGTACCTGATGCAAAATTGGCAGTGGGGTGGTTCACGGGACATTTTTAAAATACAGGACAAAATTAAAGCTCATGGAGAGAGAAATCACAGAAAAATAGAGTTTCAGCTTCACATTCTGTCTCTAAGGACAGGTCCCGCAGCTCTCAGACACTGCAACGAAACCCCAAATAGTTACTGAATTCACAGTGTGAGAATAGGCTCATGCTCCCGTATCGCCGCAGCGGAGAGGCCGCGCTGCCCCCTTGCAGCACCGCCAAGTAATGCAGCTGCTTTTCATCCGCACTGATTTCATGCTGCTAGAACTGCCTGAATAGCTACTTACTGCATTTTGTTAACTACCTTTTTTTCCCTTTAAATAAAAATAAGTCTGAATTACTCCTATCTATTCAAATGAAGTCGCATATCATAGAGTCATAGAGTCATATAATAGTTAAGAGTTGGAAAGGGCCTTAAGATCATCTGGTTCCAACCCCCGTGCCACGGACAGGAACACCTCCCACTAAACCATGCCACCCAAGGCTATGTCCAACCCTGCCATGATCATCGCCAGGGATGGAGCATTCACAGCTTCCCTGGGCAGCTTATTCCAGTGCCTCACCATCCTTACAGTACAGAATTTCTTCTTCATATCCAATCTAAACTTCTCCTGTTCAAGTTTGAACCTGTTACCGCTTATAGGAGGATACAAAGAATTAGGCTCTTGGAGGTGTGCAGTGTGTCAAGAAATACAAGTTACAACATAATAAACTCTGCTTATATATTTGGAAAGAAAAAAAATCTAAGTGGGCATAATCAGTGGAAAAAAACCCCACAACACTAGTCTCTGAAATGCTCATCCTTGAAAGTATTTGAAACATCAGGAGAAGTGGCTAAGTTACTTGATACATGTAGTCTTATTTTGATCAGGGGTGAGGAATTTGACTAGATGCCCTGCCATTGATTTTTCTAAATTAAATCACTGTCTTGGACTCCAGAGTTAATGTAGTAGCAAGAAATTACACCCTTGTATTATCACTTATTTTTTTAAATACTCAAAGAGAAGGACAGTGCCTCTGCATTCAAGGCTGTCAGTCACCAATATACATTTTATTTTAGTCAGATTAATCATAAGATTTTATTTGTGCTTTTGACTTGAGGAGCTTCTGTACAAAAAAGAAGTGAGCAGCGTCCCTTGTTTGACAGCAGTGCAATATCACTCTTGAGTGAATATAAATCTTTCACACCAAACAGCTGCAAAGCCTGTTCCGTAAATTGCCTCTCCCAGATGCAATACAGAAGTCTAGTCCCATTTTAAAGTTGCTAATCTACCAATTATCTTTCTCCTTTTTGCAATGCAGGATGCAGGAATTTAGTGGGGAAGCAGAGAAATTCAGTTGCTGCACAGTTCTGCATTTCTCCTGCTTCAGGACCCTATGCACCAAAGAGAAACAGCCAGTGGGACAATCAGCTATAAGTGGGTTGCAAAAGTAGACAAGAGCTGCAACATTGCAATGAAAAGGAACTGGACTAGCCCAGGGTCTAAAACCACTATAGTCCTCTATTTACAGGAAAAGGTACAACATTTAAGCAATGACACAATAGCACAGCTAGTGGAAGGATGTTCAGCCCTCCAGATTTTTCTAAAAGCTGTCTGTTCACTTGATTATGGTTTTACCTGACTTTATTCATAGAATTATCTTGATTAATTTATTTCTAATGAATAACTGGAAATATAAAAATTAATTGTTAAATTGATTTCTGAGTTTATTGTATGTGCATATGCTTGAGAATAAAACCCAATAATAGTTCTGTTTAATAATTTGTAATTATATATGTAATTAATAATATATATGTAATTAATAATAACAACAAATTCTATTAACTTGAGGATTTAATGAATACACTGAGGATTTTGAACAAACGTTGCCTGCTAATCCTACAAGTAAGAACTATAATGACTGTGACATCCCCCACTCAGCATCAGAAAATGATAAAGTACTGTTAATACGCAAAGATTTCAAGTCCTGCTCCAAATATGAAATAAACACTGAATAGCTCTGAAGAACACCTGAAAAGAGCTCAATAAATACAAAAAAAGGAAAGAATAAGATACTTTCTATGATGTGTATTTACAACTCTTTTCACAAAAAAAATATTGTGGAGATAAAGGTGTAAGAGAATGGGGACTAGACATGTGCACCAAATCACTCTTTCCATATCTAACTCAACATTAACATTCTGTGACTGGCATTTCAAAATAGAGAGGAATCAAAATTTGCTACTTTTAGGTGGGGGGTTTTTATGTTAATGAAACAGAATTTTTGAAAGCAGGTCCTGATAATGCTAAAAAATACTTGCATCCTAGTGAAAATACAATAAAATTTCTGATTTTTCAGCCAGTTACATTTCAAGACTTACAAAGAACAATAAAGATGATTATAAGAATTTGCAAGCTTTTTCATCCATGCAATCTACAGAAAGTAAGGAAGTGCTATTCCTTTTCTTTCACATGTCCTCACAGGCAGAGAAGCTGAGGCATAAGAAAGCTACAAGCCTTTTTCAAAAGGTCTTTAAATTACCAGAACTTTCTAATTTCTCATTTGTAAATAATAGGCATTCTCATTCTCTTTCTCTAAGAGGAAATTAAATGAAAGAAAACCTCATTTAAATGTTGTTTTCTGAAAATCAAATTAATAAACCCTGTAATAACTATTTTGTGTGTTTGGAGAAAGGAGGTCAGAGAAAAAAACTTCAACTAAAGAGTAGTAAGCATTCACGCTGACAGCAAATGCCTGGAGCTTGCATGCTGTCTTTGAAGCAGATTTGGGCTGAACACATTTGGGTACCTTGCTCAGAGCTGCTTGCAGTCCCAGCTTTAATTGACAATGGAAATAACAGCCTCATTTTCATCAATGGGTTTAAGAATTTGGAGAAGCTTTTACAACCTGGGGGCACTTCATTCTTGCTTCATCCTAGACATTCAGAAGATGGAATAAACACAAATATAGATACTTGAAAGCTAAGACTCAGGTTGTTAGGACTATATTCTGTCCTCAATCTCATCTAGCATGACTTCAGGGCACAGTAGAATTTAGCATTATTTTTCTTCTTTTCATTACTGCGTTACAGATAGACGGATGCAAGCATACAAACTTTTCAACAGCTTTCCCATCAGAGTTCACCTGATGTCATCTTTCTTCGGTTAACACTGGTGGTTTCCTCGCCGTTGCTCCATGGTGTTTTTTTCTTTCTAGTTCAGGTATATATCACACAGATGGGAACTCTTCACCTGGTTCACTCCTTGTCTCCCACTAGCATATGATGATGGTTCCTTACCTCCTTAGTTTAAATTAAATTCTATATTCAAGCATACAGGAGCCTTGCAGCTTTAGGGGGCTGCACCGTAGGCATTCAAATTTAGGTAAAATAAATCTTACTGTGGAAGTCTTAACTATCATCACAAAATTGTGAGCCAAATGAACACTGCAATTTTAAGTGCAACAATAATGCTTGGTGAGCAGATAAGAGTGATTTAGTTCAATGAAAATAAATTCTGTGCAGTCTCAAATCCTTTGCTCATGACAGACAGACTAACTGACATTATATGATTTCTCTATTGCTGCTTCAGGAGAAGAATCCAGACCTCCAGACTGTGTTTGTTCAACACCACTCACACAAAATGTATTTGTCTGAGTTATTCAGAACAAAGCTACCTGAAATGAATCTCCCTTTTGTTGTTTTGCTGCAAGGTCAGGCTTTCTCTGATAAAAAACTGTGTGTGCTTTCAACTATTTTTAGCATATTTCAAATCACATAGTGTAGTAAAGAGGCATAAGATGTGCACAGCACAAATTCTAAAAGCAAAGAAAAAAAATCAAAGAGCCAATTTTTAAAAACAAATTAATTTTTCAAATGCAGTTTTTTAAAAAAAGTTTTTAAATGCTTGAATACTGCCAGTCTTGGAATCCATATTTCCAAGAAGAAATATATTGTAAAAGTATAAAGATTTTTTCTAAAGTGTAAGAAGTACATGAGTACCAAGGAAATGTGGTTTAAATCCCTGATGAAGTAGTGTCTGGTGATGTACAGCACAGTAAAATTTCCATACACATTTACATGAGAGTAGCTTTGATGCAATAGAAGCTTTTGAAATCAATATAAAGCCTGCAAAACTATACAAGACAAGCTTTTCTTGAGTAAAAGCTTGTATTTGGAGTAAGAATTCTTTTCTTATTCCTACCATGATGCTTATCTTTATGTTCAATATGATTTTACAGACCATGTTATTCTGATGGCATGTGGCTTTTCTAAACTATCAGGAAGGGTGAAATTAGGTTAATCATTATAATTTACCTTAGTTTCTACATCAGTATGAGCAACACAGAGAGTAAGTATTTGAAGGCATAGTAGAACAATGTGCTTACGCAGAACCCCCAAAGGGTAATATCAATCATTATAATAAGCTCTCTAAGGGAAGGTTTAGTTACTTAATATCATCAGTTGAATAATGAAGTAGTTATTACTGTACAGGTCATCAGAAAATCCAAGAGAAACAGAAAAAAACATCTGATTGTAGTGCAAATGAAGGAGCAATGCAAAAATATTATGAAGTATGATGCCTGTGGGAAAAATATTTCCTTGCATCATTGAGTTACCTTGAAAACGTCTTGCAGGCAATCTTTTTGCATGTTCCAAATGGATGAAATAGATTCTCTGTCAAGCACATCCTATTATTATTATTATTATTACTATTTAAAGTAAGTATAACTTGGGAAAATAAAAGCACCAAGAGGTGAAAAACTGATTTTTTTAAACTGAGGTTTAAACTGATGCTTTCACCTGTATGTACTTAATATCACTGATGAATGCTAATGAAGCAAGCAAAGATGATTTGCCAGTATTTTTTATTTTTATTTTTTGCTGTAGCTCTTAAAAATACTCCTGCTATAGCAACAACAAATAATAACACCAAGCCACAGTATTTTGGCAATGTCACCTGACTTCTTTTAAGATGTGATGCATCCAAGTTTGCTCTGATTCACCACCATGCTGTCAGTCACCTTACTGTGTGGGGAGGATGAAGGAGAAGACACACATGCACATGCCTACACACCTGCTTAAAATTCTGATATACTTAACCTAGTTACATAGCAAGGATAACATGTTAGAGATGGCTGCTGAGCTGCAGCAGTAAAGCCTGATGAATGGCAAGTGAAAGAACAGCACTCTTTCTCTACCAGAGGAGTTGGAGGACCTGCTTCAGATACCCAACAGCACTGCCCAGCTTCAGCATCTTCCATAGATAAACAGGGCTGGAGCCATCCTGCTTCTGCCTCTGCCTCTGTTCTTGCAGGAGCTGTGACTTCCCTTTACACCTTCTTGTTATCTCCTTTGTGCTTTCATTCTCTACAGAGTGTTTTATATGCAATGCATACATGTTTTTTTGTTGTCTCTGCTTTTCCTGAGCCAGGTTCTGCTCAGCTCTCAGTGCTGCATCACTTCAGTGAAGAGCAGTACAGCAAATGAGATATGCATTCATGCCCTTAGAACCCTTTGATGTCATACACACTTATACTCTAAAAGCCTCTGTTTATAGACCAGAAAAAAAAAAGACAATGCCAGTGATCTGTTTGCCTTGGAACTAAATCTAGTCAGTAATTATAAGTCTTTAGTAGATTCAGGCCATTTTCCAATTGCACAAAATTTAATCTTTATTACAATGGCTGTGGTACATTTTATGTCTACAAGGACTAAAAAGAGAATCCTACAGTCCAGTCAAGCTCTGTGTGGAAGAATACGAAGAGGTATATAAAAAAAATGCATTTAAAACCATTTAAAAAGTATTTTGTGTCATGTTTTTCAAATTTCGAAAACCCCACAACACTATAATATTTTTTTAAACTACCACTCTTTCTTATCAAAGAACAGTTATCACATTTCAAAGATTCAGGTACTATACTGTAGGCTGGAGGGAGGCACTTTATCTTTCTCAAGGGTAAAAGTAAAAAAATTTTGCTGGGCTTAGACACCTATGGTGGACTGACAGAGAGAGAGGAATTGGTATCACCATTCGCTCAATAACTGGGCACTCATCTGATGTGAATGATCATGGGTTTGTATTCCTCATGTCTACGTATTTCTCATCAAGGCCTGCAAAAACGTTTTTCTTTTTTACTAACTCCAGCAGGCCCCTACACTGTGCTACCCTGAGTCCTGGCATAAAATTATAGAATGGTTTGCATTGTAAGGGATCTTAAAATCATCCAGTTCCAACCCCCTGCCAGTGCACTAGATTGCCCCAGGCTCTGTCCAACCTGGCCTTGAGCATTGCTGGGGGTGGGGCAGCCACTGCTTCTCTGGAAATCCGTGCCAGTGTCCCTCTGCCCTCAGCAGCCCCAGCAGACTTCCCAAAGGGGTGCGGGAGTGCTCAGGACCCTTACACATGGGCTGTACAAGGAATCACTGGTTTTGAATGTCTATTTGGATGCTGGGGAGAGCTCAGGCTGCACAGAAATCACTGACATCGTTCTGAGAAATTCTCTACACTCCTAAAGCAAAAATTTGCTGAAACCCGGTTTGCCAGACTGGTCTTTTCTATTTTAATTATTACTCTTTAAAGATAAAGGTCTGACAGGTGCAGGAATTTAAATAGATTGTTTCGAATCACCCTTTGTAGAATCCAGCTCGATGTGCAACATACAGAGCCTGTTCACTAAACACCCAAGTTTGATGATTAAAGACAGAAACTAATAACAGAGGCTGAAGAACTTTGATGGACTTAAGTCAGTGGTATAGATAATGCATCTCCTCACCAGCCACCAGAACAAGGCACCTGAGCTACAGCACTTAATTTAAACCTCACACAACAGCAGACACTATGGCATTCACAACATCATTGATCAAAATCCAGAGTGGTATTGGAAACAATCTCCTTAAAAATTAATCCTGACTTTAAAAATGTATGTTGTGGATTAATTAAGGTTTACAAAAAAAAGATAGTAAGTGGGATCTTGCTTGTTAAAAGGTGCTCATTAAATACATCCTCCTCAGTCCAGCCCAACTGACCTTGTGTTATGAAGTGTCAGCCACCCAGAAAGATGCCTGTAAAAGTGGTCTGCTTGAGTCTCTACCGAGAATCAAAAATACCTATTTTATTTGTGTGTATTCACACTGTTAAGCAGCTACCCTTGCAAGGAAGCAGATACAGATACAGTATGGTCTTTAAAACAATACTTCAATAGTTATAAGCACAAACTTCTGAAGAATATGCTTTTCCACAGACTAAAATTCAGTATGGAAACTTCAGGTTATGTACGGAAGTTGCAGATTTCATTCTGTGTTAATAAGAAAATACTATCAATTTTAAACAGCCATTTTTATCCTTTCTATGGAAAAAGCATTATTACCAGGATTCCCTGGTGTTCAGAATTTTAATATTACTTGTTAATCATCATCCCAGATCTATGAGGCATTTCCAGTGTCAGATACATTGCAGCCAGTCTTTGAAAACTTTGATTCAAACTTCAAAAGAATATGAAGAATTCTGACTAGGCAACAGCCTAAAGATATGAGAATAAGGAATAAGTGAGTGAGTAAAGTCTCTGAGGAAGAAAACCCAGGGGCTACATAAATCTGGAGCACTCCCCACAAATACATGCTATTATTTTTATTTAGGAGACCTCAGAGCAGCCTCCCAGTATCTAAAGGGGGCCTAGAGGGATGCTGAGGAGGGACTCTTCATTAGGGACTGTAGTGATAGGACAAGGGATAACAGGCTAAAACTTAAACAGGGGAAGTTTAGATTGGATATGAGGAAGAAATTCTTTACTGTAGGGGTGGTGAGGCACTGGAAATGGTTGCCCGGGGAAGTTGTGAATGCTCCATCACTGACGGTGTTCAAGGCCAGGTTGGACAGAGCCTTGGGTGGCATGGTTTAGTGGGAGGTGTCCCTGCCCATGGCAGGGGGGATGGAACTAGATGATCTTAAGGTCCTTTCCAACCCTAACTGTTCTATGATTCTATGACTCTATGAAGACAATATGATTACTCCTTATAGTGATATAAATATGGTGATACTGTTTGGAAAAAAATAAACTTCCCTAAAATTATAAACTAAAAATAAACATTAATAACCATTTTATGAAAAATTTCTTTGTGCAGCTGCTTACATGAATTTTTACATATTTTAGGTGTCACCAACAGTGATGTAATAACCTAGAAGTACACAGTTAGATCACTTTTATATGTTGCTTAGAATAAAGACCAGTCATAAACTGCAATTGTCAGATCTTTAATTAGAATTTGTGAAACTCAGAAGTTTATCTCTAAGCTACCCATCAAAATTGTTTTTCTCGACATTTAAAGGTTGTTAATTTTAAAGTAATCAGCAGATGGCAGCAGCGACTGCAACACTGCCCTCAGGTTTACTTAGCAAGCATTTAGGTTAGATTCGGATAGATTACACCTTCTAACTTCCAGTGTACTCCAGGGGGGAGAAGCTATCCCATCTGATGAGTCTGGACCTTAGTTTTAAGGAGAAAATTAAACAGAAATGCGAAACTGTGGTTTTATCTGAATTAAATGTTATGTGGAAACATGCCTTTACAAATGTCAGTCCTGGGAAACTCTTGGCTTTAGAAAGCAGCAAAATCTGTGAGTTGATCTAACCCTTCAAAAATTCAAAAAGTTTATTCATTAAAAATGAGGGGATTTTTTTTTAAACTGAGAATTTTGAGGCGTTGATCTAACATAAATAAGGTTAAATCAGTCTTTCTTGAATGTATTTCTGAGGTCCTGTGCTAGCCTGTAATGTTTATTTTTACAGTTTTGAGGTGTTATTTTTTGTTATTTTTACAAGTTTGAGGTGGTATGGACGGCTCAAGCCACTCAGCAGTGATGATGTGACAAAATTTCAGACTTATGGGGCAAGCAGGGGTCTCCTTCAAAAGTCCCAGGCTGTGCAGCTGAAAACAGTGATGTGAAACATAACTATGAATCCTACTGAACTGCCACTGATTGGTTGGTTGCTTAAGAAAGCATTTGCATGCAAAGTGTCATTTTTGGCAGGCTAACAAGAGGCTTTAGAAAATCTTGGAAAAAATAAACCTTTAAAAAAAATAACATTACAACATTAACTACTTGTTAATGCTCTCAGAGTCATACACACTTTTGCAAGTCAAAAGAAAAAAGCATTTTTAATAGTTTTTATGATGGCACTTCAATACAAGTATGATGAGCAATCATCTGAGGACTTCTCTGCTAGAACAGGATGGGTTTTTATCTGGGGGTTTGGCAGAAGAGAGTGGATGGCTGTTGTGTGCAATAAGACACTACTTCTCACTCAGAATGGGACTAGAGGGATTAAAAATTAAAGTTGTGTCTCCATCTGCCACCTCTCCTGTACTCCACATACATCAAAAGTAATATGACTGAAATTCAGAATCAGACACCCTATTTTTAAGCTAGAAGAATTGTTTCAATAAACATTTCAAATTGAAAGTCTGTGAGTACCACTACTTGGATGTTAGCAAACCAGACTCAAAGACATAAATGGAAATCCATTGCTGAAAAAAGCATCAGCTTAAGAATATATATTTTTAGCACTGCTTTAGTGATGTTTCCAACTCATTTCAGACAAAGGCCCATTAGGAATATATCTGTATTGTAATAGATCTCTATATTGAAATATATTCTCATTCTCCACTGTCAGATACTGCTGAATAAGTGTGATTCTGCATAAAGAATTTTATAAAATTTTGATCTGCAATTACTGATTGTAAAAGTAAATCTCATTTTATCGGCAAAAAAGCTTGTATTTTTTTAGAAGAAAGTCAGAAACTCTTTCATAAAATTTAGAAGTTTAAACATTGTCATACTAGAGCCTAACTAAATGGTTGCATTTTTCAATAAAAAGTATTTTCTTTTTTTTCCCCTTTTTTAATAATAATTCATGGATTAATCTGCATCATGGATCATAACTGCAAGAAAAAAAGAAAAAACACCCCAAAACCAACACCAAAAATAAAAAAATAAACCAAAACCCAGAGAAAGAGCAGGTATCTCTCCAGGAAAGTTTGCTGTGTGATGTGTCTGTTAGAAAGAATTGCTCATGATTTACCAGCTCTGAAGAAAAGGTACAATTCAAACAGGTGAGCAGTACTCCTTATATCTCAGACAGTCTAAAAAGGTAACAAGACTTCTTGTATTGCTGTTCAGTTCAGCTTGTAAAATGCTTAGATATAGAGGCAGACAGCAAAAAACCCAACACACAAACCACATATATTTCTAAATTCTATTTTTTTTCACCTATAAATATACAACTAATTACAGTAATAATAAAGTAATCTTATACCTTCTTTCAATTCAACTTGCACGAAATTGGAGTTATTGATGCAAATGAAGCATACTATAGATTGCAAGACACCAAATATTAACTTGTCTCTTCCACAGAGACAATTTCATCCATATGATCTTGTATATTTTAAATAACTCCAAAAATAGTAAAGGCAACATTTTCCCTGGAAAATCGCTATTTAATAGGTTTCAACCATTTCCATACTCATCCCGGTGATCTGCAGGTTTAGTTTGGTTTGATTATACAATTTCTACAGCTTCAAAAGACAATGACGCTGTATTAACAGACTCCCGGTGGCTGTGAAGATGTGACAGAACATTGTCAGTAACCTCTATGTCCAAAAAACATTTATCCGAGATCATTTAATTATCAGGTCTTTGTGCTTGTGTATGTATTACTTCTTTCACCTTCAATTAAATTATTTCATGAATTTTTAAAATAAAAATTAGTAGACTCATACCAGTGAACAATCCGTAGGACCAAAGGATAATTTCTGCTATATGGGACCTTAGAAGATTGTGTCTGGTGTGTTTTGGTGGCTCTGTTGAGCCTGAAGCATGAAGGAAAATCACTAAATATTGAGGGGAAAATTACAACATACTGTTTCACATCCTAACACACACTTTCTAACCTCAAAACTGATTTTCTGTACCTAGGCTGTCAGATGTGGACATGACTTTTCTATGCTGTCACAAAGTGAGAAGGCTTGGCTAAAGAAACAAAGGGGAAGGAAGCCAATCCCTTTTCACAATGAATTTCCACCATAATATTGTATGCATCTCAGGTAAGAGGATGAGCCTCTCTGCAAACACACCAGAGCACAACTGCTTTCCTAGTGTCTTAGAGTAAAATATTAATATTTCTGTTTCTGTTATAAATTTTCTTTTGGTAAGAAAATGAAAATTCTATGGACTTGCTTCTGCAGCCTCGATTGGTGTATCACAAGCAGTTGGGAATTCTGGTAGTTTATTGGAGCTGGAGACGGAAACTTCAGAGTAAGCGTCTAGATATCCATTTTTTTATCTGATTCATGGTACATTTTATCCATCAGGAGCAAACACTCCATCTTGCCAGGAGATGGAGACAAAACTCCAGAAAATGTGGATTTGTGTTTTCAACAGGAAATTAAAAAGTACAGATTTTAACACTGCTAGACAGACATTTTAAACCTTCATCATTTAAAATAAAGATAAAATCTACCCATAAAGTACTGAACCCCAAGATTGTTTCAGTTTTGGAGGCTTCTTAAATTTATCTGTTTTGGAGAGTTTGCTTGCTTGTTGTTTGTTTTCTGTGTAGGAAACTGCCCATAAGAATAATTACGACCAGTACATAATCCAAAGAATGTCTTCCTTGGCTTGGTCTCTTTATTTTATCTTACTTCAGTAAAAATGTTTTTGGTTTGGTTTTATTGTGCTTTAATTTTTAATTTATATATCAAAACTATTAAGACTAATAAGACTCTTCTACAGATACAAAGTTGATTCAAATACTGATAGGTCTTACAATCTGAAAAAGAAGGAACCAAATAGATATTTTGGACTGATACATAAAGCAGTATGCTTGGTTTTGGTATTAATCTGGGTCTGTAAAGCACCCAAAAAAACCATGACTGTTTTGGGAGGCTTGGGGTCATTCCAGAACCTCCTGTCCTGTAAAGCTAGCCATGCTTTGAACCACCATTTTGCACCAGATCAAAATGTTCTAAGTGAACTGCACATGCTCTGCACCTTTCCTTGTGCCTTTCATTTTATTGTTCATTTCAGAATATTTTAACTTTTAAAAAGCTCAAACAACCTGCTTATCTGTATTTTACAGAACTTGAGTTGATACAGGACAGAAATAAAAGCTAGCAAAAAGTATTGCTGTTTGCCATGTTCATAGACAAAGACCTGACATGAAATAAAAAGAAATTTAACTGACTTAATTCTGTTGGATCCGTATCTTAGTGGAGCTGTATTTTTTAGACAGCTGACATCTGAACCAGCCTTAGGAGCCAGAGGAGCAGGGGAAGGAGGAGGATAACACAGAAAAAGAGTAGAAACTATGTGTGTGTATAGCAATTTTAGAGGTTTTATTACTATTATTGAGACATTATTCAATGTTCTAGCTGTATTCTTTATTTTCTTTAGCAATTAGATCTGGGCTAGTAATGATTAAACTCTTAAGCTTTTCATTACTCTAGCAATAAATTCCTGGCTTTACATAAAGGTATAATTTCTCTTTGCCCATAAAGAAGATTTTGAGTATAACACTATCTCCATCTTCATGATGGGCACTTCTGGAGCTTGATCCATGTGTAAGCAAGTAAGCATCTGGATTCATCTTCATTTCAGGTATTGCAACTGTCTCACCCCACCACAGCTGTAGGGGTGAAGGTCTAGCTCCTTTCTAAACCTTAGAGACTGGCAGAGGCAACACTATGATGATCATATAGAATATTTTCTGTGAATTATTTTAAAATTCAGTATGAAAAGGTGAACTAGGGCTTCTCCTACCATAATGTAGTGTTTCTGTACTTCTCTGTGTCTATCAGTGATAGCCTATGCAAGTTCTGTATGTATCACAGAGTGAATGTCAAGCAGTAGTTTCTGAACATAAAGTGCTGCATCAGTCATATTCAGTAATCAAAGAGCATATGTGACATCACAGCCCCTTTTCTATTTTGATGAGCACTCCAAAACATCTGTAAATGGCTACATAACAAAGATTGGAGTGGATTCTCCTGGAAGGCATAATGAGGTACATGAAGAACAACAAGGTGGTTGGTGATAGCCAGCATTGCTTCACTAAGGGGAAATCCTGCCTGACCAATCTGGTGGCCTTCTATGATGGGGCTACAGAACTGATGGACGGGGGT
>JAOEHX010028772.1:0-31164 GCA_025448015.1 Bolborhynchus lineola | reverse complement strand
GATCCCCATGGCCGCCTCCGCCCCCCGAGGCCAGGGCGCGGGGCCCGGCGCCGGGGATCTCGCCCCGCAAGGGTCGGACGGGGCAAGCGGTGTCCCTCCGCACAAGCCCCCATCGCTCCCACCACGCCACTCCAGACCCTGACACCCCCTTCCCAGAGTTCGGACGGGTGCTCACCGCTAAAGACCATGGCGGCCGAGGCGCCCATCACGGCGAAGAAGGAGGCGTACTCGGGGCTGGAGCCAGACGACATGGCTGCGCGAGCCGGGCTGGACCAAGGCGAGGCGCCGCTGGGATCAGGAGCGCAAGAGGGGGGGAAGGCGGGACGCTCCGCCGCGGCGCCGGTCCTCCGCAGGTAGCGCTCGGCCACGAAATGGCGGAGGCGAAGAGTGCGCGGCGGGGAAGGCAGGAGGACGCGGGGCGCACGGCGGCCGGAGCTCGGGGCCGAGACAGCGGCGGCGGCGCAAGCGCTGCACCCTAAGTACTGCCTCCGCAGGACAAAATGGCGGCGGCTCGCCCGTCACGTGACCCTCGCCCACCGCCCCCGCCTGTTCAGCCCTCGGCTGCCACCACGCGAGAGCGGCTGAGGGGGACTTTTCCACCAGCTCCTTTTCCATCCCGCCGCGCCCAAATCCCGCGGCGAGCCTCAGCCCCGTGAACGAGTGGGACCCTCTCCTTCCTCAGAGCCTCATGTCGCGGCAGGGGCGCTTTGCCGCTCTGGCTCCCTCCCGCTCTGCTCCCCTGCACGCGCTCTCCCCTCCTCTCTGCCCGGGTGGTTCAGTCCCGCCAAGCGGCCGCAGCCCGCGGAGCGTGATTCAGCGCTCATTAGCATAAGGGGCGTGCCCATGCGGCGGTGCCGCCCCCGCGGCAGCGGCTCCTCCCGTCCAGGGATCCCCCGTCGGTTCCGAGGCGGCTGCCTTGGGTGGGAGCGGCAGGAGCGGGCTGTAAACAAAAGGGGCTCGGCAGCCCCCCCCTTGGCTCCTTAGACAAAGCATTTCGAGCAGCCCGGGCATGGGCTCCGCTCCAGGGGCTCAAACCGCCCGGTTTACACAAGGGGAAATGCTCCGAAGTTGCTGGGGTTTTTTTTCCAGTAAAGCTAATCGGTGGACGATGAGTCTCAGTTCCCCTTTCTTCTGGAAAATCTTGTAGCCACCCGACAGCCCTAGTTAGGATCAAATACCGAGGGTTTCTTCGCTGCCCTGTGGGTTTTGTAATCCCGAGCCTGTGTCCCAGGGCGCTTAATAGTGGCTATAAGTAGCCTCCGACCGAGAGGGCTTTGGAATAACACTTCTAAGGTGAGTGAAGTCATTGCTGTCTCGCCCTGGAAAACAGACTGGGAAGAGCAGAGGTGAAATACAGCTTGAGTCAGTCTGTAAATGCTGCCCAGCTCCTTCCCTGTTTATTTTTGGGTGTTCTTCGAACGTGAAGATCTAAGCATGGGTGTGATTTCGAGAGGAGGCTGGAATGGTGCTTTTTCACTTCTTGGTTATGGAGTTTTGAAGTTCTGGAGTTTTTCTGCTGTGTGTGTAATCACTTCTGTATTCTTGTTTGTTTCTGTTAATGCCAGGAAGTTGCATTTTACTCCCTTTACATGGCATATGTCCTTTTCTGTATATAGTAGCATGAAGTGTTTCCCAAGGGACATGAAGTACACAAGTGTTTCCCAAGGGACACTACAGTTATGTAAATGATCAGCAAGAATAAAGGGTATAATGATTTTTCAGGTCACTCAATGTTAAATTGATCACCTTTCCCAACATCTCGAGGCGTGAAAGCTGCAAGTGAACAATGATCGCTGTGCGTCTTTTTGAACAGGGGATTAAGGAGGATAATTTTTTTTATTTTATTTTATAGAACATTATAAACACCACTGGTTCCCAGAAAAGCCATGCAAGGGATCAGGTTACCGATGTATCCGGATCAACCATAAAATGGATCCTCTCATTGGACAGGCAGCACAGCGGATTGGATTGAGCAGTCAGGAACTGTTCCAGCTTCTTCCCAGCGAACTCACTCTATGGGTTGACCCATATGAAGTGTCCTATCGTATTGGAGAGGATGGCTCCATCTGTGTGCTGTATGAAGCTGCACCAGCAGGAGGTAGCCAAAATAACACCAACATGCAGATGGTAGACAGCAGAATAAGCTGTAAGGAGGAACTTCTCTTGGGCAGAACTAGCCCTTCCAAAAGCTACAATATGATGACTGTATCAGGTTAAGATATAGTCTATGGATGGATCACCTTAAAATGGATGGATAAATTTGGTTTTTACTTTGGGTGGGCACCTCTGGGGATGGATTATGGAATTTAAACCATGTCACAGCTGTGAAGATCTGGCACACGTTAGAGTGGTATACTTTAAAGTGACAGTGCCATAGTTTGGACAGTACCTTTCAGTGATTTAATAGCCTGTGAGTCAAAATGATTGCAACTTGCTAGGGAGTGAAGAAGATCTAGGAAGGGTCAATTTCTCCAAGACATCTTACTTTAATTTCTACACCAATATTCAACCCCAATCTGTATTTATAAAGTGATTCTCTGCAGTACGTCTTGCAGAGTAAATTTGCACTATTACATTTATTAATTGTTAGCATTTTTGGCAGCTCAGTAACAAGACTCATGAACACCATAGTACTGGAAATTTTATTTTTCAGACTTTTACCTAGCACTTACAAATATGTATAGATGTACATAAGATAAACTAGTAAGTGTGACCTGGGGAAATGGTCAGATCTTTACATTGGACTCAAAAGTAGCAAGTGATCAGAATCTGCCATGGCAACAGGCTTTAAAAAGACCTTATAAAGACACTGTCTGAACTGTGGTGTTAGCACCAGCCAGCTATCTGTACATTTGCTAGCTTGTAGTTTTCTAAGACTGAGTAAACTTCTTATTTTTAGAAAGTGGAGGTCTGGTTTGTAATTTCCTTGTTCTTAATTGGGTACAAGTCTTTTCCACAAACCACCATCTATTTTGTGAACTTTGTTAGTCATCTTTTATTTGGTAAATTATGAACTGGTGTAAATTTGTACAGTTCATGTATATTGATTGTGGCAAAGTTGTACAGATTTCTATATTTTGGATGAGAAATTTTTCTTCTCTCTATAATAAATTGTTTCCTATCTTGGCATTTTAATTAATCTCCTGTCGTGATTACATAGGATCAGTTAAAACTATTTTTGTCTCACAGTAGAAGCAAAATAGGTACTATAAAGACTTAAGAACATCAATGGCACCCTGATGCTAAGGGACACTTGGTACAGACGTGGATTAATGAAGACCTCATATATAAATGCTCGGGAAGTTTAGGGAAACACAGTGATGTACATGTCACTTTAAATCTTTTAAAAAAATCAGTCAATGTGGAAATAACTCCAGGGCAAATAATTCCAGGATATAAGGAAAAGGTACAGAAATAACATCCGCCAAAGATGACTTGAATAAATCCTGAGGATTAAAGTTTACTTGGCTTCCTGATGAAGGATATAGCAAACGTTAATGTCCATTTTGACCTACTTGCTCACAAGTGCTCAGTTCTTCCCTGATGGGTTCCCTGCTCAGTAAGAGTTTCTGGGACAAGCGTCCCTTAGCCTTAAGAGCAGGTTAACCACTCTACAGAAAGGTTGCTCGCCTTTTGCTTTCTTCAGATGCAAGACTTTCACTTTAGAAATCATTAAGATGGGATTCAACAAAAGGTATGTAGATCTTTTTTCCCAAACTTAAAAGGTTGGTTGAGGCCCATACTTACATGTGTGTTCGAAGTTAATGAATGATGTGGAGATGTGATTCACTTAAGCACCACACTGTCATCTGTATACAGCACAGTGGTTAGTTACACTTGAGAGGAATTCCTTACCACTTTATTTACACTTACTGAAGTGCTGGAGTAAAACTCAAGAATTTCTGTGCCTTGTCTCCTGTGTACTTTGTTCTGTGAGTATTTAATAAAAGGCCTACCCAGCTTGGTCACTTCAGTTAGGAGAAATGCTGCTTTTTCTCTGGAGGAAGAATAATCATTACTAGCTAGCTGTTTAATAGCTTGGACAGAACTGAGCTTTAGACTTGCCATGCATTGTGGCAGCTGCTGCTCAAGTATGAACCTTTACAATGTGGCAATCGTAATGCCATATCTAGTTCAATCTTTGTCTTCTGCTCTGTAATGTAACTGATTATAGATAAGCAAAAACATAAGACTGAACGGGGAAGCTTTTTACGAATATTTTGCCCACTTTTTTAAAAAGCTTAGCTTTACAGTTACTCTTTTTGGCATGAATGTATGTCAGCATTCAGCACTGCGGAGTGTTGCTGGGGCTTCTGCTGTACTGTGACTGTGACGTAGACTGGTGGAAGCATAAGTGCTCCTGAAGCAGTGAACCTTAAAGAGCTTTCTCAGTATCTGGGTCTGGCAATAACAGATCTTCAGAAGCCTCAGAATGAGCTTGCTGTAAAGTCCTGGTGTTACTCATACATAGAGTCAAAGTTGAGATGCACTTCCTGATAGCTTAAAAATTCTGCTGCTTTTAAGATCATGCTTTCAAGTCTAAGGAAGAGATTTATTCAAGCTGTAGGAGTACTCGAAGGCATTTCTGTTGTGTTAAATGTCCGCAGACAGCATAAGTGTATCCAAATAGAAAGATAAACATTGAGCTTGGCTTCCTGTAAAGCTGTATTAAACTTTCATGAAGCTCACTGCTGACTTAGCTGTGCTTGTTATATCGTGGTGCTGCTTATAGTCTTTGCTACTGCACAGAAAGAGCACCATTAGAAAGGGTAACTGTGTAGTTGGTCTTTGGCATGATCATTGCACATTATGAAAGCATTGGCTGTCTGTACTTTCTTTTGATAAGCACAGCTTTGCAAGGCAGCAAGTATTCCATCTGCGAGGCTGGTATTGACACTGAACCAAGAATGAGCCTGCATCCTTAGATGGTTAACATTTTAGGCCTTTTAGGGTAGGGTGCTTTCATTCATGGCATAATTTTCAACTGCAGCTGTAACTAGTAATTGGTACAACCTGTGTCCTCAGAGTTGTTGGGATTTCTTCCAGCTGGAATTTAAATATACCCCAATGTGCACACAATGTGCACTTGTTTGATTTTGAAAGTACTTAGCATACTGTGGCAGCAGGGCATAGGAAGGACTCCTGAGAGAAATGGAGTATGTTTGTAGGAGGAGGCTGTTGCCAATCCTGTATTTTGGTGTATGTAGAACAAACAGAGCACTAAGCTAAACACTTGTCACTTTTGAATTTTGTTTAAGGTGCAATTATGAAACTAGCAAGGCTTTTATTTTAATGCAAATATTAGAGAGGAGAGAGCACATTCAAGACCTGCTTGCCCAGTGCATGTTAGTTAAATTAGCTGGACTTTCCTTATGAAGCACTGAATAATCCTGTTGTTGGTCTGAGGGCAGGCTCAGCTGTATGCAGCTTTATTGTTACTGCTCTCCTTAGACTGATGGACCAGTCTACTAAGAGTTGTTCACTATTCAGTGAATGCCTTTATAAAGTGTACAATTGCCCTCTAGTTTATGCCAGGTGAGCAAGTGTTTCTTTTTCTGACAGTATGTTCTGTGTATGGTATCATCCTGTGCACTCAAGTTCACTTTTGTATTTAATGTTTGATAATGATGCTCCTCCTATGCAGAATTGTATTTTATGTGTCCTGTTAGAATTTCCATCCTTTTGTTCTTTTTGCAGTTGTGTATTTTCTTCCTGCTTATTCTGGAGATATACATCTTGGTTAAGCAGTTGTTTGGACCATGATAATTTTCTTCCTATAAGTCTTCAGGTCGTTCTTAGGTCTGAATAGAGATGTGAGGGCTTGCTTTCATTCAATTACTAGTAATACTGATTTTAGTTTTCTACTTTTCTGCTGACTCTGCAAAGATTTTCTGGTAGATCTCTATGACAGGACTCATCGTGCCATGGGATTTTCTTATTATTAGTTTGCTCTATCAGTCTACATGAGAATTTGGAAGTAACCTACGTAAGGCACTCTTCTGATGTGAAAATGCCAGCATCAGCTTCTAATTTTGTGGTATCTCATTGAATCAGTTCATAGGATAAAAGTCTTTCCTATTTGTCACTAAAAAGAGTCTTCTTGGATCAGAAGATGAAATTGTGCTGTCTCGTTGTCATAGCTAGTGATGACAATTCTGAAGGCTAAATATTTTTCAGCCCATATGCTCTTGACTGCCTTCCATTTATGTGGGTAAAAGAGTAGCTTGGGAGGTGATTTAGAAGCAGGGGGAACTGTGCTGCAGTAGTAGGACCTTACAAAACAGTTTACTGATGTGCAAACCATAAGGAATCCAGTTAATGCTCCTGGAGTGGTTGGTTCGTGCTGATGCTTGTAAACATTTCTGTCACCAAATTAAGCAGATGTCACTGAACATGAACACTACTCATAAGATGTCCTTCTGATTAACCTTGCTTACTTATGCTTGGAGAATATGATCTCTTCTTATTGTACAGGTTAGCAATGAATAAAATTAAGAATATTGCTGCTTTTCTTTTTTTGTGTATCTATGTAAAGCTTATTTCTGAATTTCCATAAATCAAATAGCACTCTACATTTACTCTACATTTTCCAGAATTTCCTCTACTTGATGCCATATTTTTTAGGGAAAATAGTTTATATTGGCAAAAGCTGCCACTTGACTGAAGAACATTAAAGTTGGTTTTAGTTTAAAGAGTGAAACATCTATAGACTGGAGATAAATAGCTCTCCAGAAAAGGAATGTATATTTACACGGTCTTGGTGTAATAGCAGAGGTTATTTTTACATGTTTCAGATTTACATTCCAATGTGAACATTGTGAAGCAGGATGTTAATTCGGTGGCTTTCAGGGGTTGGTAGAGCAAGCTGGGCTTAAACAGTAAATGCTGTATTAATGGTTAGCAGTGACAATTTCATCAACATAGGAATTGCAGGGTATAATTAATGTCAGTTGCTTTGACACTATGCTGTAATGTATGGTTTCAACCTTTCTTTCAGTAGCTATTGGAGAATGCACTATGACAAATTATTGCTGATACAAAGTAGGTCAACAGTAAAATGGCTGACTTACCATAAATGAGCAGAGCTAAATTGTTGTAACTTAATGTCCAGTGGAATTTTCTTAGTGGCTAAGTCTTCTGTGCCCTTGTGTTTCTCAACCATGAACCTTGTCTACAGCTTTTCCTAACTCTTTATTTCCTAACCACTTGATATTTTTGTCTAAACAAGATGGAACTTTTCCTCCCAGCTGCTGGGAAGAAATCCACATGAGCAGTAATACTGCATGTGTGACAGTGGATATTTGCCCTAGTAGCATTGCAATTCTGTGACTGCAAAGCTGGAAAGGAGAGATGTTGAAACTGAGGAAATAAAGCAAAATGCTGCATCTTCGTTTCGAGGTTTTTCTTTACTGAAAGGGACCCATAACAATACATGTGGAAGGCAAACATGACTGTTCAGATGAGAAAACGCAGTCCATTTTTGCAGAGGGACGAGTTTTTACCTTGCGATTCCTGTGGTCAGCTGCTCAGCCTCTCATCAAGACTTGCAACAACCTTTTAAAGTTTTTTTGAGAGGTGTAGCTTTATTTTACCTCTTGGATGTCAGGAAATGCCTTCTAGCTTTGTAGTTTTTCTGGGGCATTATAAAATCCAGTGTGTTTTTATGTGAATTTAAGTCCTAAAATTTTATGTGCTGATTATATAACTGAATGAAGTGATAAATAAATGAATCTGTTAGTGTTGTAGGAACGCAAGGAAGAAGAACTTCAGCATTCTTGGAGCAGCCTTGAATATATGCAAGGAGCATCAATGTCTAAAATGCCCAGTGACAGGGGCAGGGCTGGTGATGCTGCCCAGCTTTCATGGTAGGGTTCCAGGCTGCACACTTATCTATATAACAAGGAGTTAAGGCTTGGGTACAGCTTCTAACTCCAAGGTCAGCTTAAAGACAGATTTCTAGTACCTATTGTATCATCTGCTTACTTTAGCTACAATTAAAAATTCCAGCAGAATATGCCCTTGCTGTTCTGTGTTCTATAAAATTAATTTATTTTTGCTTTTTGTAGCCTAAGAACATGTGTCTTTGGAGTTCTGCTGGCCACAGGTTAATTGATGAGTTTCTTTTACATGGAGAAGAATATTGAAAGACAACATTCCATGCATTGAAGTTTAAACCAAATTTTATTTGTATATACACATGGGCACATATCTAAATTTCTTGTATAAATGTATATATATGCACATACATATTCAATTGCTAGAGTATTTTTTGGTGGGCCATCCTGAAGTCCCTGCTCGCTATGAATTAATTCGCAAATCACCGCAGGTGTTCTGAACATTGTAAATTCACATAGATGGAGGAAAATTCTCCTCTTTCACTTTTTATGCCTTAATGCGTTGGTATTAGCAGGAGCACGTATTCCTATTTTTCTCTTTCAATTTTCTGAATGAATTTGCAGCTCAGCTCAATTTGCTACTCAGCTGAGCAGATTTTCAAGATTTTCAGTCGCATTTTAAAGCAATTTGTAGCTGTCAAAAGGAATGTTTGCAACATTTTAATCAATTTAACATCAGGCTGAAATGAAATAAAGCTAAGATACTTTTAGAATCTAAACTGTGTATTCATACTTATACTTTGTAATGAAGAAGAGCGCTTTCTCTGGTTGCTGGTAAGCAGTTGTCTGAACCACCAGCTAAAGGTTCGTTTTGGTTGAGCTTAGCACCCTTCCCCAGGTGGGTGCACCAGAACTGTTGCTTCTATCTGATAGAATTCAGGTTCTGTAGTGTGGGAATTAGGAATCTGTTTACAAGTGTGAAGGGCTGTATATCATAACTGCACTGTCATGCTGCTTGTGTGGTGCACCTACTGCTACAAAGTTATACTGGTGATAACCAGCCTTTGTAATTCTACCCCTACCTTTAGCTTGTGTTTTAATTGCTTTTTCAACCCCTGTTTGCTTCCTTTGTCATGTACAGCCAGTCATCTAACTCCCCCGCTTGCAATCAGCTGTTTGTAGACTTCAGATCCGTAGGAAGAAAAGGCAGTGGAAATTGCAGTATCAGTCTGAATCATGATGACATTAAAGCAAATGATAAATTTAGTTTCATGTTTATGAAGGATCTGTTTCTGTGTGCCTAAGGTATCAGAGTCTAAATTTTGATGATATTTATCATAGTTCATTTGTTGCCTGGATATATTTAACATGGATGAAGCTTTTGTAATATAGTTGAGAAAAACCGTGTTGTAAGTATGCAAGTACTTTTCAGAAAGACAGCTGAACAAATATATCTGCCTGATTGTTTATCCAAATGTTCCTGTGACTGTCTTCAAAGCTTGTTGCTTGCAGAATTGACAAGTCCTGCATCATGAACAGCAGAGCCTTGACTCTGAATACTGAAAGTGATAGTTTCTGCAATTATTCAGTAGAAAAATATGTGCACTGTTTGTAGAGTTTACTGAGGTTGAAGTTAATTCCAAGCTAAGCTGATATGTGTGCAAAATGTCTCCTGAATTATCAAACTGGTGCAACCCTGTGTCTAATTCTGCAGTGCAAATATGTTCATTTCCTTTTCTTGCCCCTTTTGGTACACCTCCTTGTCTACAGGAGCATCCCTTTGTAAGCAGTTTACATTCAATAAAAGGAAGACTGGAGTTCCAATGTGATCTGTACTTTTAAAACCTAAGACCACAGCCTTTGCACGTTCCTAGTTTTACAAGTACCGTGAAGCCTTTTGACTTATTCATTTGAATAAGTCATGTGCCCTTCAGTATTTTATGAGATCAAGTATGTGTCAAAAGCTTGCCCAGTGAAGCAGAAATGTGGGGGTTTTATCATTTCCATAGGTACTGGAAGGCACATTAAAACCCTTATTTTTGACTTAAACTTTCCTCTTTGTTACTGCAGAATAGACATAGTGAATAGGCTGAAAAGAGAATGCTGCACACCTACTGCATCATGATCTCATTCTCAACATGATTGCCTCGGTGCTTGCCAGTTCCAATGTTCATGAGTCACACTCCAGTATGTGATTTGCTTAAAAGTAATAAATGTCAGCGCTTTTATTTACAATCTGCCTTTGAAGATTTGGAAGTCATAACTTCAACGTATTTTTTCTACAACTGTGAATGCTAGGACTAGCTTTACCTTTTTCTTTAAAATTAAAGATGAAAGCTTTGATTGATGTATTGCTAGGTCTGACCTTGCTGCGGTGGGTTAAGATGTGTAACCATCCAAACCCACTCCTTCTTCCACTTTGCCAGAAATTACTATCCTGTTAGGTGAGGTGGCAGAAATGGCTCTTCTGACACTTGCTCAGAATTAGCTGAAGTTGTTAGGGTTGGTGAATTTATGCCACGTCAGACCGCAATGCCTGAGACACAATGGGAGCCCAGTGCTGCTGTCACATCTGCTGGGGAGCTGGCAGGATCTGGGGGTGTTGGAGATGTGGTGAGCTCAGCGCCTGTATGTGTGAGCCCTGCAGACTGCTGTTGTCACCAGGCTCCAAGAGCTAGGATGTGTAAAGCAAACGCTTGTGCTGAAATTTAGGAAGGGGTCATATATGATCTGGGAAGTGGAAGAAGGGAGAGGAGAGAGCAAAAGACTGGACAAGCCATATGGTGAGTCAGTGGGAAAGAACTGAGTGTAATTCCATGTAATAATGACTCACAGTCCCATTGTTTATAGTTCTTGAGAGTGTCTGATCACATGGGCTGTAACGTACACATTTATATGCTGTCCTTGAGGATAAGCAGGGGAATTTACAGGGGAAAAGTACCCAGCAAGCTTTTAATTTTAGCTTACGTCTTGTGTATGTCTGAAAGTTTCCTTATTCTAAATCTCATTGCCCCAGGCTCGTGTGCCAATAAGCCTGGCAAATTTTGCTTGTGAGCTAAGCATGCTTGCTAAAAAGTATTAACAAGCATTGTGCAACTGCTTTAAGACAGCAACAGGAGTGTGAGGCGTCACTCTGCAGCATTCATGTTACCTGCTTGTTAGATAGCACGCCGGTGGTATTTTAGGAAACAGACTTTGCACATTCACAATTCAGTGGATAATCCTGGCCTTCATGTTCATGGTCCTTGAGTTTGGTATGTGTTCAACTGCCTCTACTGTTACTATATATTGCTCAAGTCCAAGATAAATGGCAGTGCTGCTTCGCTGGAATTAGGTTCTCAAGTGATTATGTTTTCTGCAGCCTGCTTTCCAGATGTAGCTGTAGGCAGTGTGGATCCAGCCTGGGCTGCAGATAATGTAAGGTCAGCAGCCAGGGGAGCTGCAGTGGTGTAGAAGGCAGTTACTCTGCCAGTGGTGGTGGGGTATAATATAAACCACAGAGGCCTTTTTGACTAATGATTTCTAAAGAGTCCTTTTCAGGGGAAATTATTCAGGGAGAGGTAATTGTGGTTGGTTGGCTGTTCCCGTGGTGGGCCTGCACACTGCCTTACCTTCTCAAGAATTGTAAGGTTACTTAAAACGTTCAACAGTTCAGTTACATACATGCTGCATGTACATGGAGGTATATCCATGCAAATTCACAAGAACCTAAATGAAGGCTATGAAAGACATTGGAGTAGACACTTTGGTATGGTTAAACAATTATTATTGCATAGTATTTGTGCAAAAAGTGGTGGACAGAACCAGCAGCAATACAACACCCTATGCCCTTCTCCCTGGAAACATGGAGAGAATTCTTATACTTAGCCTTTTTATCTGAAGTTCTGCCCTTTGGAGAAATGCCAGCGAGAGGAGAGAACTGGAGAAACTAGAGTGTGGAAAGTCAAAGGAAAATCTGAAGTTAGGGCTCTATTACAAAATGCTCAAGCCGTGAACAAATGTCCTTTTCTGAGCTAACCACGACATAGGTGCCATCAATCTGAGTTTAAGTTAATTTGGTTATTTTTTATCAGGAGCTGGAGAGGCTGATCCACAGGTAAAGAAAATACTTTCAGAGAGGATTGTCACCTCTTTTACTAGTGCCCTGCATCCAGGTGAAAATGCCTCTCCATGGCCTGTTGGCTTCACTCTCCCCAAACTAGCTGTCTCCAGTCACCTCCAGACCTCAGTCTGAGATCTCTTCCCAAGGCTTTCCTGGTGGTTGATGAAGAAAAATCATTCTTCATGGAAAATGTGTAATGGTCNNNNTCAATGTCCTAGGCTAGAGGGGATGCATTCCAGAGTAAGCGCTGGGTTCTCTTCTATGAAGAAAGAGCACCAAGTCCATCTAGTTAGGTCTTCTTCCACATGGTCGTACATGTGATTGTTTAATACGCTTTAACTTGCAGTATATTGATTAGATAACTGTCATTATTTTAATAACTCCTAATGCCCCAAATGAGGAATAGCTTACTCTACTCACATGTTCATTTGGGAATCCACTGGAATTTCAGTACCTGGCAGGAAATCATTAGCAATATGTTTCCTGAATTTTGGAAACATGTGCTTAAATAGTTGGAACGGTAGAAATGTATTTCTGAGAAGGTGCAGGGTTTGGCTTGTCCCATGGCAGCTTTCCACGCTCTGTGCCCTTGGGCATACACATTTTTCCCCAGGGAATTTTGTACTACATGCTAATTTATATATATTATTTTCTTAGGTAAAGAAGAAATAAGTCTTTATTTCATTACTCATTTCATGCTTCTCTCAGTTTTCAAAAGTCCATTCCCAAACTGAGCACAGCTGGACTCTGGCTCCTGGGTGGTAGCTGTTGGGGTGGTAGCCCTGCCAAGTGAATTATACCTCCAGTTCAATTGTTCAGGGTTTGGACAGGAGTATTGGGCTGCCAGTAAACCATTTGAGGAATTACACGATAGGATGGGGTCTCTGCTTCTTTCAGGTAGCATTGCAGGTGTTTCAGACCCAAAGGAATAGAGAGGCATTCTGATAGTGGCTACCAAAGTGCAAGAGATGTACTTTCACTGCATCCCAGGAAGTGCCTGGTACGGGAGTCTCTGCCAGTTTAATATGGTTATTTTTCTGAGTCAAACCCAGCTGGATAATAGATGCTGCATGTGGTACTCTGCAGTCTTGAAAAGGCTGTGTGCACTATTTGAGAATTTTCCTCAGTACTACTGCGGATTTCTTGGGAGATTGTAAGGAACTTAAATGGCAATACTTTTTTGCAGTAGCTAGAGATCACGTACCTGTTTACTTTTTGTAACCCATGAGTAAAAGTATCAACAGTAAACTATAAGGAGTCAGAATAAGATTAAAACCAATCTTTCTCATGCAGCTTCAGATTATGGCTGTCTTTGTCTTCTCAAACATCCATTTTTGCATAAGAGGGGTATGCTGCCGTGAAGCTTTGGGACTCTTGAAATCCAGAAGGGCAGCCTGAGGAGCCAGGGCAACCTTAACATCGTCCTTATGAAATAGTGAAATAAGTTTAGGAAGCAAGAGGGGCTACCCCCATGTCCTCTTACTTTAGGAAACTGCTAACACTTTCCTAAGTGCTTGTTCTCTTTTTGCTGTGTGAAACCAGGAGGGTGGTTGTATTAAATCGGCATCTTGTGAAACAGGGCTGTCTCATGGCATGGAAGATGCTTACTCATTGCAGGGCAGGGCAGCCAGGGTCACTAAAGGAGGAGAGAGCAACAGATAAACTCAGAGGTGTCACTGTTTTAGGTGGTGCACCGAACTCCACCTTATCTTTCAATTAATGTGTTGTAAATAAGGCTGCCTCCTACTCCTGTTTATCTGTGCAGCTAAAAGTGATGGTAAAAAGGACCAGACAGTGAACTCAACTTCAGAGCAGCACACAAGTCCATCAAATTTCATTGTTGCTCCTAAATTTTACATTTGTGTTTCCTTTAAGTGTTAGGAGGGGGTCTGTCTGTATTTTATCTTGCGCTGTGCATTTTATTGCATTTTTTTTTTAAACATCACCTTTCAGCTGAATGTATGGATATTCAGTGACTGCATAAACCCCCACAATATCATACTTTCTGCATGATGATCCATTGATATGGTCATGGAGTGAGTTTATCCCACTTGTAAATTAATATACCTAGAAATAAATAGTTGTGGGTTATTTTGGTTTGCATTGTTTTTCAAAGTAAGCTGCTATTTAGTTTTGACTTCCTGTCTGTGTTTATGAATGCTAGTGGATCATTTTAGTTAAATCCACTAAGAAGTTCCTCAGTTGAACAATGTAATTTAGATTACGTAGAATAGGTTGGTGTTACCTTGAATTAGAGGGGGAGATGCTGTTGATTGCCGCAAATGAATTTCCTCTGTAAGTGTGGCAATATAGGAGTGAGTCATGGTTTAATTTTTTTAGGTTGAGGCTGCTCCTCCTCTCAACATTCCCAGGCTCTACTTGATTTTGGAGAGAAGAGGATTTTTCCCTAGGTGCTCTGACATACAGAGTTTTCAGTTGTTTGGATATTTTTCCAGTCATAATAGCTTTCTTGAGAACTATGTAATGTATCACAGAAAGCAATAAATGGAGTAGAACTAGCTGTTCTCAGAAGGACTGTCAATGGAGACTCATCACTGAATGGAAATATTTCCAGTGAAGTTCTGCAGAGACAAGCGCTGTGAAATTGCCATTAAGGATTTTCATTAGTGTTTTGAAAATTCATATAATCTCAGCTGTTAAAATTCCTATGCTCCAGTTCGGAGGAGCATAAAACAGGAACAATAAAGTGCTTACACTGAGTGATCTATATTGCTTAATAAGCAGACTGTTTGTGTTATATTTGACCTTATTGAAATGTACACAAAGTCATTCATAAACTTAAAAGTATAAAATACAGATCCTCTGTATGCAATGAGAAACTGTCTAATAGCTGGAATGAAATCGCAGCTTGGCAGAAGAGGAAGAGAAGCAGCTAACAGCACAGTGTTAGGGCAGAAAGTGAGATCTTTGGGTGTATAAAAATTGGGGGAAGTAAAGGTGTGATTTTACTTTGAAATGTAACATGATGGATGCTAGGAAATTGCTTATCATGTTGGTGTCAACGTTGGTGTAGAAAGGACTTCAGAAACTGGAGAGAGAGAAGAGCAGTGCCACCAGAATGACATCAGGCTTGAAAGAGTTCCTGGTAGTTGGACTGTAGCTCTCTATCCTGGTTAGCATATCAAAAGGACATGACTGGGAAGCTGCTTAACAGCCTGAAAGAACCTTTCCAGCATCAAGTGCCAGTGACTAAGAATCCTCTCCTTATGGAAAGGGAGATAATGGCAAGTTTGGGAAATACCTGAATCCAGGCATTTTTCGGAAGAAGATTACACATTTTTCACAAAGAGGGTTTAATCCTTTGAACAACCTACCAGAGGAACCAAGGGACCCATTTCCTGGGGTCTGCAAATGAAAGCCATATGACTCTGGAAGGTATATTTAAGTTAAACACCAGTTAGTAGGTTTATTATTAGAAAAACTGGATGAAATGTGATAGATGAGAGGTTGAAACAATAGAAGAGTACATCATTAGCCCTTTTTTTTTTTTTTTTTTTTTAATTATTATTATTCCCTTAAACTCTTGAGTTTACACTTAAGTAAGCTTCTATATTTGGGGCATTTTCTCACTTTTGCCTGCATTCCCTGATCAGTAACTGGCCATGCCATGCTGTCTTGGTAGTTCTTCTTTGTAACGTATGCGGTTCATTAAAACTGTGCAGATTTTTTTGTATGTTATTCCCAAGCTGTGCCTTATGCATCTGTCCTGACAAAAAATCCAAACCAACCAAACAAAAAAATCCAACACAACACAACCTCCCCCAACAAAAACAACGACAAAAAAAACCACCCCCAAAACCTCAAACGAAACCAAACAGACCATCAAAACACCAAACCAATCAACCAAAAAGAACCCATCCTTGACACTTTATGAGTATTTAGGGTTTGTCTTTTTCTTAGAAAGGGATAACCTTCCTTTCATTAATATCAATGATGCATACACATTTAGAGACACTTCTTTTCTTTTCAGTGATTCTAAGTTGTCTTCTGCTCTGATTCCTTAAAAAATGTTGCATGATTAAACAATCTATAAAAGTGTAAACTAGGCTTTTTTAAATATTTTGCGTTACTCCTCTTTTCCAAGTGTAGTCAATCCGTCTGTCACTATGGAGGTGAAGGAATGTAAGAAAATTGCTCTGGGCAGTAGCATACCGATAGTACTGTGAAAATGAAGTCTTTTGTATGCTCACCTGAACTGGTATAGGAAGCCTGGAGGAAGGGAAGAGGTTCTCAGGGAATCTGAAAGGCAAAAGTGCTTTTCCTGTGTATTTGATATTGTTGAAATTGTACCTTTCAAAGATAACATTTTCATTTCTTTGATGCCTGGTGGGTTTTTTTTGCTTCAGTTGTGTTATCTTTTTGAGCTCATGGTTTAGTGAATAGAGGATAAGGTAAACACAAAAGGGAAACAAAAATATGACCAGAGTTTATATAGGGAAAGTGACTGAGTGTCTACAAGGAAAATTCTTTCAATGTATGTTTAAATATATTAAAGTTTTAAATGCATCTGACAATTGCAGAGCATCAGTTGCTACTTCGTAGTGGCAGATTAGTTACCTGCCTCAGAGGTTTTGGCCCTCTCTGTGTTAAGTACAGTATTTTAACATGCACAACAGTACTGAAAGACAGAAGTTTAATTAATCCTTCTATTTCCGTAAGTACCTTATTGGCTAGCATTGAAGACTGAGATTGGGATTTAGCTTCTAGGATGAGAGGGTCTCACAAGTAAGGAATCTAAAAGCCCAATAGATGTGATTGAAAAGCAGTAGCATTTTGCATATGTTGACTAAATCACGGTTGTGTGGTCTGCTGTATGGAACAGGGGAGGTACACAGGTTATCCATCTGTTTTAAGTGTGGTATGTATATCTTATTCCATCAGTTATAGAACTCATATTTGATTTCCTTTTGCTTAAACACAAATTCATACAAGAAGCCTAAATGAGCAAGAAGCTTTTATCTTCTACCTGGACTGACCATGATTTCACACTTTATCAATAACTACTGAACAAATACAACTTTCTGTAGCATGGGCATTTTTGTGAGCCAGTCAGATCTATGGAAGTGATCCTGCATTCAGTCCTGCAGGTGTTGCATTAATAAGATGATTCTCCCTACATTTTATTGTCATGATAAAAGAAGCAGTTCATTTTGGAAACTTACAGCTGCAGTTGGGTTAAACCCAACTATCAATATCTTGTTTAGGCCTTTTGGTGGTTCAGAAATCACCTTGTTTTCTTTGCCAGTAATATTACTTTTTGTTATATTTCTTAAATAAAAGGTCCCTAGAGATTTCCATCAGTTATTGTGAAAGAGGCTGATTAATATAGTCCCTGCAACACAGTGGGGGGATGAAGTAAATGCCCTGGACATCCTTTCCTGTCCATACTTCTTGATACAAATTGTCATCTTTGTCCATGTTGGTGCACATCTTTGTTCTGCAGCTGTAATGGTGGAAGCAGCCATTTAAAAATGGGCTTGAACTGCAATACTGGAAGAGTTTGGCGTGCTTGACTAGAGGGACTTTAGAGACCTGAAAGCTTGCGCACTGCCATCTCAGTGGTGAAAGGAGCAGCTTGGTCATTTTAGAAGCCACAGTCCTGTGCCTTTTTGCGCCTCTTCTCACAGAAACGTGCCTTGTGAGCAGCCCTGGGGAGCAACACCACAAATGTTACACCAGGTTTGCATCATCACAGAGCCCAGGCCTATTAGAAAGCTCCTTCCATGGGCAGCTTAATAGTTCATATTACACTCTTTTCAGGCAGCGGTGAGGAGCTGTTGGGTGGTGTGAATGCCGGAGGGACCTAACAGCTTTGTACATTCTTCTCTTGTATTGGGTTCACAGTAAACATCAATTTGCTTGTTTCTGAGGGTTACACAAGTTTTATGTCATAATAATTAACCTAAAGAATCAATGTTGTGGAAATTATATATTTAGGAGTCAAAACACACAGTGGAAAAAATTGTTCAAATTGCCCAAGAGAAAAATCCACTAGAATTCTTGCTGCTTGTAAAAGGCTTTAGCAGCCTTCTGAGTGAAAACATCCTAAAATCAGAAACCTTCATGGTTTGTGTAGCAAATGTGGACAGCCAAGGTTTCAGTGTTTCTGATTCTTTTCCTTATTTCAGCCTGTCAAATTCATTCACTCAATTTAAGCCAAATTTGCAAAGCTTTTAGTATTGCTGAAAGAGGTGTTTAAGCGGTTTATTTTTTCTTTTGCAAACAAAGGGGAAAAAAATCTCCACAAAAAATCTCAGTCATGTTCTCAGTGAATCTCATTTCACCTGTGTTCTCATGACTTTCTCTAAATCCCTAAAAAAGATAAAAACCTACTTCTTCATGTACTTCATACTTATAACTTGAAGATCAATTCAGTAAAGCTTATGATAGTTTCATTGTTGGCTTTCAGAGAGACTATATTTTCACTTGACAGAGCTTAACTTTAGAAGCTAATTGGAAATTTCACTTATTAGTAAGTGATTTGTTTCAGTACTAAAAGAGCAATCTTAAGG
Organism: Bolborhynchus lineola; assembly: GCA_025448015.1. Classification (NCBI taxonomy): domain Eukaryota; kingdom Metazoa; phylum Chordata; class Aves; order Psittaciformes; family Psittacidae; genus Bolborhynchus; species Bolborhynchus lineola. Next base: position 12,694 of record JAOEHX010028772.1, on the reverse strand, counting down.
TTAATATACCTGCTTCCTTTGTGGGATGGTAAATAAAGAGCTGCCTGTTAGCTTGTATCTGAGTACATTATCACAAATGTTAAGCCAAAGTCAAAACCTTAGTTTCAAGCTTTGTCACACTTCCATTTTCCTTGTTCAAACACTATATATAGGTTTATATCCTGCAAATGGTGGTATAAGGCTTATCTAAGGGTCAGTCCTGATGAGTGAGTTAGGGCTTGGGTCTACACACACTATAACCCTTGCTCAAACTGGCACAAGAGGAAAGAGCAAAAATCTGGAGTCCTGGCAAAGTGTTCCTCCTTTATTTCATGTCTGTTCCTGATATCAGATGGCCAGAGCGCTGCTGATCAACTGTTCCCAATTGTAAATAGGAAAAAGGAAAATAACGTGATGGGCAGGGCAGGCTGTGGGTGCTGCCAGGCTTTCTATGTGACTCTGGAGTGTGCTTAAAACCCATTGCAAGCATAACCACGCTGACTGAGCAGTGCAGGCTGCAGGGGGGTATCTGAAAGGTAATTGCTGATTCTTTTCTAATATTTTAGATTCCTGAAGGTATAATTAATCTATAGGTACTGGCACTTCACACAGGGTTTTTGTTTCATTTTAGAAATGCTAGTGCACACAGATGGACAGGCTGGAAAATATGTGGACAATAAAGCACACAACATGTAGTGATAAATTGAGTTAATCTCTTAATAAGGCTCAGGTTATGTGGCAATGTGTAAAAGATAGGAGAAGCAAAAGTGCACTGTGTGGGAATAGTTATGTTCCCTTAGAAGAGGGTGTATCTGCGTATGCAACAGCCAGATAGTTATCCTGCAAAACATTCTGCAAAAGGCAGTGCTGGTATCTAACTGCCAGATCAGGAGCTCAGTTTCCTCCAGTGAGCACATCATCCTGTAGTCTGCAGCCCCATGAGGGCTTATAGCTTTTGTGCATGTTTCATTGGTTATTTAGGGTTTTCTTTTGTGAGGGAGAATTTTGTTGACCTCTTATTCCCATGCAATGAGTAAGTCAAGCTCATCTAGCATTAACCCTTGGAAAAATACTTGAAAAATATCATCTTAAAAAGTCAGTATTCCTGACACTCAAGCTATGGGCACACCAGATGTAAATACACCATAACAGTTAACAGCCTGGTGATGAGGCATTCAATGGGACGCAGAAGGCTTAAGGCAGCTGAACCTGGACCTCTTCTCCTATTAAACTCATATCACCAGTCTGTCTTCTAGACTGTGAGAAAACTGCCAGGGTATGAAATATCAGGTGGGAAATGCTCACATTGTACATGGGGATTCAAACTATGAAGCCATTTTAGGGACCTAACTCATTCATTTTGAAAAAAAATCTTATTCTGGACCTGAGAAACAATTTCTTTCTGAACGTTTTCTTAAAAGTAATCCATTGCCATAGAAGTTTTCATTTCTATAAGTTAACTTTTTTTTTGACCTGGAATGAACTTCCATTTCACACTGCTTTGTTGAATTATGCAGCTCTTTGCCATAGACAGATCTTTCCCAGCTTGGGTCCCAGCCTAGTGTTAAGGGAGATGACAAATTCTTGTAGATACGACACTTGGACTCAGAAAGGACTACAAAGGACCTGTCGCATTTTCAGGTTGCTGAGGGACTGGAGCTAGTTCACTTTCCTTGCCCTAACATCCTGAATTCCATTAGAAAATGAGAATACCATTGCTGATCTCATTCATGTCATGCTTCAGAATCTACAGATGGAAATGCTGCAGGTGTACTTTTTATCTATATGACTTAATGTATATTTTAAAGCAACATTTTGTATCAAGATTCAAAGACTGAGCTTTTCTAAAGATCTGCTTTTATTGGCACTCTTGAATAATGGAACCATATAAGGGAGATATATCACGTGTTCTTGGTGGAAACAAGGACTTGATCCATAGGACGGCTTCCCCTATGGGTCCTTTGCTTTTACTTTGGAAAACTAGTCCTGTGTTGCTGAGTAGGCATCTGATTTGAGACAACCCTGTTGACTGTGACCTGCCCTTTAGATTCATAGAAGAGCTATATGTGCTGACCATGAATATGGTCAGATTACACTGATTTCAATCATAGTTTTGTAGTCTTTGTTTGCTACTGTGAAGTGCAGCTTCGACTGCTATGAAGGCAGGGGGTGGAGTAGTGGAGGTTGAGGAGTGTCCTGTCAGTTCACATCAACAGATGATTTTGCCTAATGATTTTCCTCTCCCTACTATTGTCTTTTGGAGTGACACCTTATGAGTGGTGTTGACTCCAGAGCAGTAGCCTCATGTTAACGCTTAAGGTTTTATACAGACACTGGATGCTGAAGTATGCTATGGCTAAACACTCTTCTTTCAATACATAGTGATGTTTCACCTATTTATGTTTCTTCCTGAAATTGTGTGTGTGTCCATCTATCTTATAAACAAGTCAAAAGGTGGCTCTTTTGTATTCCAATGAAAAGGTTTTTGATTAGTCTGTGTTAAAGTAATGTAATTTGGTCTATTGTAAGCATGTAAAAAACATAGTTTTGTTTTGGTTTTTTTTTTTTTTTCTTTCATCTGAATTGATGTTTTGTCTCTCATTATAATTTTTGTTTATGTGTTTATTCTCTCCAGACACAGGTACTTTAGTTTTTAGGGATTGATTAATCTTTCTTTCTCTCTCACAAAAAATCATGTTAATATGATATCCTGCAGCTCTTTGTTGTTTACATAGTATTAGCACAGGGAAATACTACTTTCAGTTTGATACATAAAGCCCTCCTTGTCTGTTGTGCCTTTTGTCTGTAAGCTATTGTGCATGTGACTAAAGTCATGCATGACTTGAGAGAATGTTTGAATAGGGTTCTTGTGCAGTAGGACGGTATAAGCCATTAGGCGTACTCTCTTTAACTTGGTGATAAAAACATTGTGGTACATTTCGTGGCACAAAGTAGAGTAAAAATGGTTTTGTGGCAGCAGAATAAATAGCATTCTAATTTGGTTTTGTTATTGTGCACATGTGTGCTGCATATTTCTGGCAAAATTATCAAGCAGGACCTTCTGCAAGAAAAGTGTTAAAGTTGTTGGAGTTGTGGTGTGAAAGCTGGGCTGAAAAGAGAAAAAAATGTATTGCTTTTTTCATTTTGAAATTTGAAATCAATTCCAAGTTTTTACTGACTTTAGCAAATATATCCGGGAGATAAAAGGCACATTAAAAAAAAAAAAAAAAATAATATTTTTTACAATAGTAAAACACTGCATAGTAAAGAAAAGGAAGCAATATTCTTCAAGTGTCCCAACAGACTTTATAAACCAAATTCCTTCTTAACCCACAGGAAAATATTTCATCCACCCACTGATAGTAGTTACAGAGTTTGAGATTACACCCAATTTTCCTTTGCTAAACAATATTAGCAGTCACTGGAGTGAACTGTTTTCAGAGGTGGGAGAATTCCCATCACCAAATATATTTAAGAACTAGTTAAACAGATATCTGTCAGGAATAGTTCAGTTGTGTTTGATCCTGAGCTTCTTCACATCCTTTTCAACACTAGAGATCTGTAACAGATATTAAAATACAATTTTGCAGCTGCCACGTGCAGAGTTTCTCCTGTAACAGCCAACAGGAAAGAAACTCCGGTTATGTTTCACTGCACATAACTGCCACATTTTATTTATTTTAATGGTGTTGCAAAAATGTGCATCATCTCTGCAGTTTCAGAATGTGCTTTTTCCTCCCCTGCCATATGTGACACAGGGGAGGAGTTTCCAAAAGTGATCTTAGATCCCAAGATCTACCAACTGTGAGAGTGATCTGGGTTCATCAGCTCCTAAAGTACTTGTGAAAACACCTTTTTCTGTGCTAATTACTTCAGTGCCCCTGAAATGGCTGCCCATTGCTTTAAGGAAGCTAAAGATAAAACATAACCTATCAAATCATGTCCAAAGGTGTTCTTGTAGAGCAAGAGCAACACACCACAGGACTAAACATCATGCTGTTCTAACTTACATTTCAAAAGAAAACAAAAAATCATCTTTTTGACTGCACATTTAAGTTGCTTAATTTGAGTGCAGGAAGAAAATATTTGGTAGTTCCTTGAGCTACCAATGTAACAAATGCCAAAGTATGGCAACTGGAGGTAAAAACCAGGCATCATATTGAATTTTATAAAATGCAGAAAAAAAAATACAGACTTCTTTCAGTAATCCATTTTAGAAGCTGTTTCTCCAGGGAAATGCTGGATTTTCCATCAGTCTTTAAATCAAGACTGGATGTCACTAAAAATTGTAAACAATAGCTCAGCTGGAATTAGTGGCATGATTCAAGACAAGAGGTCAAACAAGCCACTCAGAGTGGTGTGTCTGGTCTTTACATTCATGAACTAGCTGTCAGTGAGAGAGCTCTACAAATCTGACAAAGACTTCCATTTCCAATGCCTTCCAATGCCTACCAGAACAATGGAAGCAAAGAGTGATGAACAACACAGATAAATGAGAGTTTCACACAACAAAAGCTTAAAGGAAAAAAAATTTTTGCCTTGAAAAGACTTATGGTAGTGCAGACTTCCTTCCTCCCAGCTGACTACTTCTAAATTGTACTTGGAAGTAGGTTTTGCTGTTATCCAGAGCACTTCCACTATTTTAGCTGAAATTAACACAGGTGCTAATGTGGAAGGATAAGATTTTCTGTTCCTTCAAGAAACACAAATCACAAAGTATTCCACACAAAGAAAAATAATAACCACAAATGAAAACTTTGGAAAATAATAGCTTGAAAAGTAAAGCCTGCCTTGACAATGTCTTATAAAATGTGATACTTCCCCTTTAGCTAGCAATTCTGATTATTTTTCTTTGAAACTGTCAGACAAATGTGTCTAAAAGATTATAGAGGAGAACACTACAAAAAAAAAGCAAAGTGACATATTTTCTAAATTACAGATGTCATTGCAAAATAAATAATTCTAGACATTTCTTCACAGCTTACTAATTTGTATCAAGCAAAACTCTAAACTTCTGATTTTTCTTAAAGCAGGATCAAAGACTATGTACAAGGTTCTAGCAGACACTGCAGCAGTCTGTGATGACCAAAACCAAAGTAGAGCTCAAAATAAAGTTATGTGATTTATATGAAATGCTAAACATGGGGTTGAGTAAGCCTGCAGCCTTATGCTTAGCATTATAAATACCAACCTTCACTTCAAGTGGGACTGTTTGGAATTGTATCTCTTTTTGTGTAAATGATAGGCAAATTATATACATTAAGCAAAACAAAATTGCAATGAACATTGCTGCTTTTGAACTCTGAAGGTAAAGGCAGTCAACTGAAACAGGTACAGCTGGTTTGTAAATAAGTTCTACTATTGCATTATTTCCCTTTCTTATAAGGTACATTTGAACATAAAAAAGCAAACTTTTGTGTTCTGCATGAACAAACATTGTGGGGTTTTTACTTCATAATTGACAGAGGACATCTTCAGACTTGTAAGTAATGACTTTAGACTTTTTCTATTATTCCTTCCTTCTTGACAAAACTAATCTTCATTATATAACCATCTCTTTAAGACACATCATCTAAGATGATACCTGCTGAATCCCAATCTATCAGGCTTTTAACCTTGCCTTATAAATATAAAAATTGGTCAGAAAGCATCTACTCTCTACATCTAAGAGATTTTAAAAGTCATTCACACAGAAAATTGACAATCTGACAACTCAGAAACACTGGTTTCAGTTCCCTAAAGGAAATAAATTCGTTTCCTGGTTACCTCTATTAGACAAAGAAAGACTCTCCCTGTGAAAAGGCTGAAAGAAAAAGAAAAATGTTGACATAGATCAGAACATTCCAAGTTGATATGAATATCAACTGCTGCTAGGTGAAACACATATGACATAGATGAAAGGGTCAGTTCAACTGAAATGAGTTATAAGGAATGCAGATGGGTTACAGAATCTGCCAACCAGAACCATGCCACAGAAAAGGAAGAGTGGTAGACCTCTAAAATCAGTCATGTGCTTGTCAGCAACAAATGTCATCATGAAATGAAGGACATGAGAATAAAAGAAGTTCCTGACTCCTTAAAGTTAATTTCACTCTATTCAGTCCTGCCTCAGTCTAAGTCAGAAACTGTATTACTGTTGATTTAAACAGAATATCACTATGCAAACCTTAACTTTATGAAAATTATATCAGGGCATAATGATTAAATCATGTTGCTATCCACCAGGAATATCACAAATTTAAAAGAAAAAACATAATAAAATCTCCATAGCTAATCCCACCAAAATCAAGTATTTTAGCATTTATCAGGCCTCGCTCCAGCAGAAATAGGAGAAATTGCTGAAGAAGCACAGAAAAGATGCAACTTGCTTGAGTTCTCTTCCCAGAGTGAAACCTTTGTCACCTGTAAAAGAAAGTCCTTTGACCTGGGAACCAGACTGAAAACATCAGCTCCTGACACAGAAATTAAAAGATAATAAAGAAGAGTACAGGAAAAAAAACAATAACAGACCAATAAAAGCCAAATAAAATAAAAAATAAAAAATCCCAACATAACAATTCCTGAAGCAACAGAAAGTCAGGTCCATGAGAAAACAAGGATAATGAAAAAGAGAAAATAATGTGGAGAGCCAGAGTTTAAAACAATGACTGTGATTTACAACACAACTCACATATGAAATTTGAAACAAATGTGTTATTAGAGCAAAATATTAAGCCAGCAAAGGCAGAATAATTGAGCCTTAAACACAACTTCTGGAAAAAGAATGTTTGTAACACTCTTACAATCACTAGCCTGCACCATTAATCATTATTATTGTGAACATATTCACCATTTGAACAAAACAACCATGCTTGTGACATAAATTTTATATTTTAAAGGCTTATTTATTTAACATCTCAGTTCTGAAATACTGCTTACACAATTTTATACACTTCTTTAAAGATGGGCCTTTGGGATAAGGCATCTTAAACTCATGGTCAGCAGAAAGTAGCTCATCACATCCATGCCTCATCTTAACCACTAGCTGATGAGAAGTACCATTACTAAACTAATTTTCTGCCTGCATCAAGAACACTCATCCATTCAACAGTTTAAGAGGTAATAAAAGGCTCAGTGGAAGCAAATATTTTAACCTGATACATACTTGATCACTAGACAGAGAAAGATTCCCTCTTCAATGAGGTGTTAGTAGATGAGTCACATACAGACGAGTACACCTGATCTACCACAGGAACATTTCAATCTACAATGAAGAAATCCATAATTTCACAGGAGGACTGTCAAGCAGAAGGTGAATAAGCTCCAGAGGAGAGAAAACAAACAAGAAATAAGCAACCATGGAGCCTACAAGAAAAGATGAAAGAGAAGCTAACAACGAAAGTTACTGCACCATAAGAAGAGCCATCAAGCCATGCCCTTATTTGTGCAAATACCCCCAAAGAAAGAAGTACTCATCTGCAGCATATATCTAAGACAACCCTAACCAAAACCAGCAAAGTGGTCAGATCTCTACCTCCAACTTCCAAGGCTCAATATCTTCACTATCTTTGTATCATCCTTAGCCAGGTAAGTCCTCCAACCTCCTTTTGCCTTTTACTGGAAAAAAAAAAAAAAAACAACTGAGGTGCAACAGTCCTCTTCTGTGAGGACAAGGAAGCCCAAGGCAGAGTCACATCTCAAAATATGACAGGACTGCAACTTGTAGGATGTAACCTCTAAAGCTGAAAGACTGGGGTATGCTCAGAGGTATCTCCATTTAAAGATAACAGAGAGTATTGTCCCTAAATCCACATCAGAGAGCTGATTTTACAGAAATTTCTTCCAGGAGCCTGCAACAACCAAGAAGGATTTCTAGCATGCAGTTCGGAGAGAAATTGAACCTTAGGATCAAGTCCTGAGGCTTTGTGCAGCCATAAGCAAATAATCCATGAGTATCTTTGACATAAAATCTAAAGTAAAAATCAGGTCCTGAAAATTCTTAATTTACTTTATATGAAAGTCAAATATTGAAAATTTCTATGTGACATTATAATTTTACTATATGTTATTATAATTATATAATATTATGTAATACCATTCCTTTTACTTGTATTCTATTGAGGTTTTTAAGTATATATTTTAGAAGCTCTGCAGAAGTAAGATTGTGTGTACAGGCTGCAAAAGGATATGATTGTTTTAGATTAAAAAAGAACCAGTGCTCTGATAGCAGTTTGTATTGTCCCTACAAGTTTAAGGATGAATTTGGAACCCTTGATAGGCTCATCAGCAATTTAAGGAAACTACTACCAAGGCAATTTAAGTAAACTCATGTCAAGAGCTATATTAAGAACAGGAACAGCATATTTACCTACAGCTTTTAGAAACAAACAACCAAAAAAATACCTAACAGCCTAGTGATGCTCAGGAACTGAATGGGGAAAATTCAGCTCAGGTAAGAATTGCCCTTACTTGGGAGGCCAAATGCCCTTACTGGAGACCAAAGCTCATAGGGGTGCAAGGATCCATAAAGCAGAGTCAAATCCTGCAGGGCTATCTAAAACTACAATGTTATCAGAGAGAGTTTATGGGTTAAACAAGAACAGCATCAAGACGTATCCCCAGTGTATTAAAGCAGGTTTTCACTTCATGGCATTATTTATTAGAAACATAGCTTTATCAATACCTGTTCTTCCCAGAGGCAACCCTGACCTCTGCTAAGTGAAGGGCAATACATAAACCCAGTAAATCCTTGTTAATTCTTGTTAAAGTGGAGCTTAAGGTATTATATATATATAAAGGTATATTGCAAAAATTACATCATATTAAAACTCAAAACATAGAAAAGAAATAAAAGAATTTTGAGCAAACGTCTCCTGTTCCTGAGTTTCATTTCAGGTGAATTTGCAAGCCAACAAACAGAAATATTTATATAATTTTGCCATAGAGTAGCATATCTGGTGTTGATTGTGAAAACGTACCACAAAGAATTCATCAATAAACAGAAAGTGACACAGGAGTCATAAATGACAACTTGTTCTTAGAGAAAGACAAAAGGAAATGAACTCAAAAGTTTTATCCAAGGACTATGATGAGTACAGTATCTAACAAACCTTGAGGAAGCATAATACGTGAAGGAACTGTTTTAGTTTCCTTTTCATAATAAACAACATTATATAGTACCAAAATTAATGGATAACTGGGGAGAGGGAAAGTCTGAGTCGCACTTTTATTTTCCTATATATTACTCCTTTTATTTAACTTTACAAAAAGAAAACTAAACACTTGCATTTAAGAACGACTAACATTAATTAACATCAGACAAACCACAGTGAAACACTTCCAGTCCCCCAAAATTGAAGATCTGAATGCAAGCTTTCATTGATAGTTTGAGAAAGAGCCCAATAGCAACAACAGAGAGAAGTACCAATACAGTTCTCAGTAATCATCTCCAGTAACAAATGACAAATTGATTCAAAAGTGTTATGCCTTTGCCATCTCACCCCCATGCTGGTATTGCTTGGTACAGTGCCATGAAAATGCCAGAAGCAGAGTAAGAAGGGATCCATTTCTTTGTTGATGTTTTTTAATCTGTTCAGAGCCTCTGCCAAATTACTAAATAAAGGAAAAATTAGCATTCTGCTGTACAGGTGGAGTTGTGCCAGGAACGAAATAGCTGCACAACAAGAACAAATTCAAGAATTAAAATGCACCACCTTTCTGCTGCTAACTTTCCCAATTCCATCACAAACATCTCTGTTCCTGAAATGTGCTAGCAGCTGTCTACCTGTGTGAGGAACAAAAGAAAGCAGGGAGTGAAGAGAACACATCTGGGGGAAGTGCAGAATACAGAATGAAGTTAAAGAACAGAGGCAATAGGGATTTATCGTTGCTTTTTTCTTTTACTTCAACAAAGTACTAAAAAGAAATCAGCTTTAAAATTGGGAGTGTCATTGAATCACTTCTGTTAGTGATCTCAGCAGCTTTAACTGACTAAATATGTTAAGTCTTGACAGGAATGGAAGTTTCTCAAGAAAAAATAAAATAAGTAGAGCACTGCAGAAATCAGCGCTAACAGCCACTGAACCAAAGCCTCAGCATGATGTTAAAGAGGAACGGAACTGTAGAAGGTACCATCTGTTGTGTTTAGGTCTGAGAAGTCGAAGGTCTAGTTAAAGGCAAAACACCGTTCTAAGCAAGATCCTTTATTACTCAGCCGTAAAATATAAAGCCTGCTCAAGCTGAGCAGATCAGATTAGACCCATACCTCCATTTCGCATTCAGCCACATGCTTTGTGTGCTCAAAGAATGTGTGTGCTTAGGTGGAACCAACTTTTAGACCAGGTCATTGTTAGCTTAAAAATAACATTGATACACTGTCTAAGAGCTGTGAGAGCTGACCAATCACTCCATGTGATTGGGTTGCCCAGGGAAGTTGCGAATGTTTCATCCCTGGCAGCGTTCAAGGCCAGGCTGGACAGAGCCTTGGGTGATGTGGTTTAGCGTGGGGTGTCCCTGCCCACAGCAGGAGGGCTGGAACTTGATGATCTTCAGGTCCTTTCCAACCCTAACTATTCTGTGATTCTATGTGCAATACAAAGCAATTTTTTTTTTTTTTTTTTTGCATAAGCCATATAGCAAATGTCCAGAAGTTTTGCACTGAATCAGGACTCCCTGACCTGCTCACATGTTTTGGTAAACTTACAAAGAAAGCTGTGGATGGTGTCTGAAGTCCATCCCAAGGATAGCCATTATTCACATAGGAAGAAAATGTTTCCAATCCAGCCTCATAAAATTAAGAGAAACAACCAACCTTGGATATCCTGTAGACAATTAATAGACCAAAAACCTGTGCCTCTATGTCATTGAATGCTGATCTACCTGACTTAGGTAGAGTAAGGATCTGTACTGGCGAAAAAGAACTACATAATTCTACAACTAAGAGAGATGGAGAATTTGTGATTTCCTGAATTATGCCTCCTCCTCTTTCACTAACATCAAATACACTCATGCAAACAAAAATATGCCTATATGTCAACTATTAACTACTTGAATATCATCATTATATTTAGCCACTTTAAAAGAAATTTTTTTTTAATATAAACATGTAAAATTCCCAAGGTGTGGGAAATCATATTTCACACAGCTTTGAAGATGTTAAAGAAAGATTTTTCTCTTGAACTTTTCTTGAACTTAAACTTCTGTTTCTAACCTTCAGTCAAGATTTTTCCTCTGGTATAATAATTTCATGCATTTAAAATTCAGCTACTTGCCAAGCAAATAGCATCTGTTTAAACAAAAGGAAGAGATTAGTGGTGTCAACTGTCTGTGATAGGGAAACAGCCAAGCTTTGATAAAACTACGCTTTAAGTTTGCCTTCACTGTTTTCAAAATCTGCAGCTGCTCTCTCCAACTTTCTTAAGCCTTAAGTTTTTTTATATGACCTTGAACATTTACAAACCTGCAAAATTTTTCCAGGTTGCAAACTTTCTAAAGTGATGCATTTCAAAGTGCTCCCTCTGACTTACTTTTTATGGGCAGGCTCATTTAATGTATGTCAGTTAAGCTGGGGAGCACTCATCTGAAGCATCTCCTTCTTCTAGACATAATGTCATAGATTGGCATAAAAAACCCTAGAATTTATAGGGGTTTACTAGTTAACCAGAAATATTCATCATAAGGGTAAAATCAAAGTGAGAAATCCATTACCAACTCCTAAACGCAACTGAACTTCAGCTCTTTAATATCAAGAGTTATTTTTCTATAATAAAAATAAACTTAAAATATTCCCTAAAAAAATATATATATATAAAAAAATCTTATTTTAAACTCCTTTTGTGAGATTCATTTATAACAGCACAAATAAGACAAGAGTGGAGCACTGTCAGTTACTTGAATCTAAAACTGATGGCTGTAGAATCATAGAATAGTTAGGGTTGGAAAGACATTTAGATCATCTAGTTCCAATCCCCCTACCATCTACCATGGGAAGGGATGCCTCACACTAGACCATGTCACCCAAGGCTCTGTCCAACCTGGCCTTAAGCACTGCCAGGGATGGAGCATTTACCGTTTCTCTGAGCAGCCTGTTCCAGTGCCTCATCACCCTCACAGTAAAGAACTTCTTCTGTATACGTAACCTGAACTTCCCCTATTTAAGTTTGAATCCATCACCCCTTGTCCTATTGCTACAGCCCCTGAATTATACTTTGCCCCTCATGTTAGTGGTTCAAGCAGTTCTTTATTCTCTTACCCAAAATGCAGAGTGATTATGAAAATCTATTTCCAGCATGAGCTAGCAAAAGTAGCTGTTCTTGCCCAGGTAGAATCAACCCTATTAACAAAAATTGAGTTCTAACACTCCAAAGAACCCTGAGGATACTATAATACTGTGAAATTACTTTTTTTTTTTTTTTTTTTATCTGAAGATGCAAGGAAGTCATGAATTTTCCTCCCCTTTTTCTTCCTACTGAAGTTATAAATGAAAATTTCTTACTCAGTAAACTCTATTGAGCATTTAAGTGCTTAGCCTTGGAAACAGGCAGACAATAGGTTTGCATTATTGTGGTATGCACTGACACAGATTTAAAAGCACTGTAAGTCTTTCATAGCAACATCTAAATCATAAGATTTCTAGAATGCATTCAATGCTTAATTCTTTAGTCTCTTTGTCAATATGCCCTTCACCAGGAGCATTTAGAAGTAGGAAAGCTTGGATTTAGAACAAGATCTATCTAAA
>JAOEHX010028767.1:0-46549 GCA_025448015.1 Bolborhynchus lineola | reverse complement strand
AAGAGATAGTTCATGCAGTAACCCTTGGTTCAGTCTGGACAGGGCCAGATGTAAAAAATGTACTGTACACTGCAGCCAGGGAAAATGGTCCTACCTGGACCCTCTGTCAGAAAGCTCCAGGGGAGACTCGAAGTCTACACCTTGGCTTTTGGAGTCAGGGATACAGAGGATCTAAGGCCAGCTATAACCCAATTGAAAAAGAGATACTGCTAGCCTATGAAGGGGTTTGAGATGCTTCAGAAGTGATTGGCAGTGAAGCATAGCTCTTCCTGACATCATGACTGCTGGATGCTCAAAGGCAGGGTCTCTACACATCATGCAACCAACTCTACATGGAGTAAGTGGGCTGCACGAATTACACAATGAGCTCTAACAGGAAATCCCATGTCATCTGACATCCGTGGATAGGAATAACCACATGAATAGGAAAAACCATGGCAGTAGCTCCAGGAGACTGAAAAGTCTCCTTTATACACTACTGAAATCCAATGAAAGAAAAGCAAAGGCAAATGGGTTACAAACAGGTTAGAAACATATCTGAAAAAGAAATTTAAGGGGCGAAAATCACTCTTCCTTTACCTTTCACCACTCTTGCCAGTTCATTGTTCACATCTTGCTGTAAATGGCCTTGGTCTTTTACGCTCTCTTAAGTTTCACTGCCCTTTGTTGAGTTATTTTAACGAAGAACTTTCTTAGTTCTCACACGGACATTTTCCATATAAAATAAAACTGAATGGCTAGTCAAAACTTAGAAGTAGCAAAACAACTCTGTGTGTGAAGAGCAAGGTATTGTTCTGAGTTCATCTGCAGTCCACCCTTTGTTTTTAATAAACAGTGATAGCTTGCACTGCTCTTCCACAGGTCCTTACAAGCAGGCAAAATCCCTCCAAGATCATCTCCTAATGTTTAAGTATAGAAAGTTTGCTAATAGTAAATAGACTTAAGGGAGAATGAACAATATTCCAGTGAACATCTAAGCATGACACTTCATTCACAGGTCTCAGTGTTACTGCAATGTTTGTCATTGCAATTACAGAGTTAAAAATGTATTTACAAGCAAACATGTTCCAACAGGTCACATTTGTGATACATGGTGCTACTGGAGTAACACAACATACAAACCAAGCTAAAAGTTAAAAACAATCTGCCACATACCTAAAACATCATACACTGCTAATGCAGAAACAGACATATAACTTTTTCACCCCTTTTTTTTTTTCATTATATCCTATCGAAGTATTTTCCTTGTCTGCTTCTTCTAACATACAAATCTATTTCCCAGCCTCAGGGCCTCTGTATTTGTTTCCCTTGCTGGTCCACACATTGCAAGAGAGACTACAACTTGTTCATGCGAAGTCTGCATCCCAATGCTTATATGCAAGAGGTGTTTAGGAGGAGAACAGAGATAGCTGAAGGGGCAAATGTGCAGTCTTTGCCCCAGTTTCATAAACTCTGGATGAAATTACTGCAGAGTAGAGAAACTACTGAGGACACTATTTAATGAAAAGGATGAGAAACAAGGGAGGGTTAAATGTTTGTTTTGTTGTTTTTTTTTTTTTTTTTTCTGTGTATCTAGGTGAACACCTTAAAAGAAAGGCTGCTTTAAAAGCCAAAGCATTACATATAATTTTTCTAGGAAATTCGTTCTCAAATCTATCTTCATTCGTTTCCAGTAATTTCACAGGAAAATCATGTGCATCCAGAATGAGTAATCAAAAGTTACAAAGGGGGTATGAAATCAGATGAATCACTTTTTTTGCAAGAATTAGTGCCAGACAATATTGCTGCAGAAGCACTCTCAGCAATCAAATCTCCAGTTTCTGACCTGTAACTTAGATGTTTCTTCTTTTAATGGAAAGAAAGCTGTGTAAAAACAGAGATAGTTTAATAACAGATTTCAGCCTTTCTTTTAAGCAGGGAAATCTGAACAACTCTGAAACTCCATGTAAGAGGTCTGATGTACAAAAAGCTGCTATATAGGTCCATATACAGAAAGCTTTGTTCTATAGTTCTCAGGATCATTTGGTGAATTTAGATAAGCATACCCATTTTTTGTCTATCCTAACAGGGCAGAGTTAGGACTGACAGGCTCAGCCTAAACTCGCCCACCCATAAGTGTGCCCCAGGTCCGTAGAATTAAGCTATAAGATGACTTGCTCAAATTTCTGTGAAACATGCTTTTCTCCTTGGGATTATACATTTCAGTATAGTTAACTTTTGTCCATATCTCTATTTTCTCCATCTAATCAGGGCTGTCTTAGCTTAAACAGGCATTCTCTCTTTAACTTTGAATAGAATCATATTCAGTGATAACTTGCAAAGTGAGGCTTATAAAGCAATCATTTTGACTACACAATTTCTGACACCAAAAGTTACAACAATTTCCTCTACCCATTCCCTTTCTTCTTACTATACAAATCTGAATTTACATCGTTTATAAAGATAAATTTTCCTGCAGGATTATCTGGAGGGAGTTTCCTTCCTTCTGGCAGCCACTCTACCATCTAAGACTTGCTATTGCCCAGCCTCTGCAAGATCTCATTTCTATTGCTATCACAGATACTCTACGATATACGAGACATCTCCTTGTGTTTTAACACTCTACTTGTCCAAATGGACTTCAAGTACTGTAGATGCACACAGTAACTACCAATACCTGAATTCCATGTTTACCCAGTGCAGCGCTCTGATATCATCTGGGAGCACTGCCCCGCAGCAAGATTCAAGCCAAATGGAAAACACGGGGCTTTCTTAGTACTGATCAGCAACTTTTGCCTTCTACTTACATCAAAAGCCCATAGCCTATATATCCTGTTGAATGCAACAGCTTTTCCTTCTGCTCAGTGAATGGGTCGTAACAAATCATCTGTAAGCCTTTACAGCCAGCAGATGCAAGTGTGCTTTCTCTCTGACTGAGCTGCATCTGCGTGCCATTAAAGTACAACCTGTTCTCCTCCTGTCTCTCACAAATCTTGAAAATAAAGTGGTATCAGCTGCTTCAGAGCAAACAACAGCATTCATTTCTCCTCGGAGAAATATAACCTGTATGTTGCTAATAATGTTTGTCCACTTTTTCTATCCTATTGTCATCTCTCAGCATAAAAGAATCTCAAATGCGATGTGGATAATGTAGGAGGGAAGAAGGACCCATCACTTCCTACCAGTAGGGAAGGAGGAAAGGAGAAGAGGCTAAGTGCTTGAAAGCATCACAAATCAGCCTACACTTAGGTTAAAAAAAAAAGAAAAAAAGAAAAGAAAAAAAAACCCACTTAAAATCCCTTCTAGACTAATTTCTCTCCATCCCAAGGGTTTTGTCTACCACAAATGCCCACACACACCTTCAGAAACCAAAATTTTCTGTGCTTTCTGTCGCTGCTTATTGGATTAAAGTCAGCACCATCCTAACAGCTCCCCACACTCCAGGGCAGGCAGCAGCCCGCAGCCAGCACTTGGCATCCTATTCTGCAGCTGTTAGTGCATCCCAAAAAAAAGTGGAAGAATGAATCAGCTGGTTTTGAGTTATAGCATACCTTTGCCATTAGCAGAATAAAACTACAGGAGATAGTGCTGATTAATGTGCTCATCCTTTTTCTGCTTCACAGTTAAGCTTACAAAGGTTTGCTTGTTAACTTCCATTCTTTTAAATCCCAGCATACATGGAGTTTCTTATAATTCTAAAAATGCAATTTAAAAAGAAGTTTTCTTGCTCTTCAACATCAACTGTATTTGTAGAGGCTAATATAGCTCAGGGAAGGGGGAAAATAATAGATCTGTGACAGCAAGGACAGCACTGAAATAACAGTGTTCTCATAAGCAATAACAGTTTTATTTTCCTTAGCAAAGATGATATAAAGTTGTACCATAGGTATTCAAAGGAGCTTGAAGAAAGAGGGAGCAAAATATTTCTTCTCCTGCTCTTAAAATCACCAAGGTGCCTCTGATTTTAGGGGATCAGTGTGGGTTGCAGCATGACTACTGTTCACCCAGTCCCAATGCCAAAATGGAAAGCACTAAATGTGTTACCTGCTGTGACCTCTCCTTTCCTTCTTCAGGTACAGCTGAGGCTGTCAGTAACCCTTAGAGCAACCAGAGGCCGGATACAACTGAAGTAGGTTTAGAGAAGAGAAGCAGGTTTGGTGGCAGGGGGGATTAGGCACTAAGCTCCACTGGCTGCAAATGTTTAATTAGGACGACTCATGCTGAGGAAGAACCATGGTTTCTGGTGACTCACATGATGGCTCGTTTGGAGCTTAAGCTCTGAGTTCAATCCTTAGCTGGCAATCCCTTAAATAATCTTTTAATATGAATTCAGTTCATATAGAGGGCCAGCAAAGCTTCCTTTGCTAAAATTAATTGGAAATAGATTGTACAAAGCTGCTGACAATCACCATGAACAGTGAAAAAAAAAATAAAAATTATATACTTCTTGATCTGTTTTGAGCTTTTTCTTTTTCATTATATCTTTCTAAAGCTTATCAGAAGACCTACTAACCCAACTCAGTGCAAATCACTCAGAACTAGCAAAAGCTTTTTGTAAGTCTTTGCAAGCACACAGCATCCCTGCATCTCTGGAGATACCAACATCCCAACTGAGGCATCCTGAAACAGCAATTCATTCCCCATCCTGGTGAGGCTTTTCTGCCTCCCCATGACAAAGCCAGATGGCTTCAAAAATGTGTGGAGTGTGACATTTTAATTATAGATCACCTGCAGGTAGATCATGAGAGATCTTTCTGAAGATGAGAGAGGAACAATTAAAAAAACAAAAAATAGAAGTTTTTTTCCTAATTTTCTGTCTGCTCAGATGGTACAGTGAGGGAGCAGACCTAAAAACAGGCCAATTAAAGCTGTTGTTCTGGCTGGGCTGGCAGTGGCAGTGAGCCCAGTTTTGATGCTCCTGGCATCTTCTTTGTGTCCTACAGCACCCTCCATCCGGGGAGGTGTGTCTCCTGCATCCCTGAAGAGCCAGCTTTGGGCTCCAGCCAGCATGTGCAGTCTTCAAGTTTGGCATTTGCTTCAGCACCTTGCTGGACTCCAAATCATTCTCCACTGTGACCGGCAAAAAGGAGCTGGCTGGTAAGGTGCATCCACAGCTGATACCAAACCCAATTCCAGTGCACTAGTATTGCTGGCAGGATTCTGAAGCTGTCTGTGGCCACAGCTAATCTTGTATATAACAGCTCTCCATCCACAGTGAGGGTGAGACCACATCACTTTAAAAGTTTGAGCTTTGTGATAAATCTATCTTTGCAAAAATCTATTTTGCACTTTCAGTTCAATTGGCATTATCTTATTATTTCAATCCATTCTGTTTTTTATATTACCAGTAGATAGTTTTATTTTTTGAATGACACAGTTATTTCAGTTCTAAATTGCTGTTGATCAGTCAGCTTAATTCCTTCAATAACAACCTAATAAATGAACTTTAATCTTGCAGTAATGAATACTACTGGCAGTTTACTCTGGAGTAGCCCTTAATTAAAGCAATTTAGCCTCAGTGCTGATCCCAGCCTGCATCACTGAAGGTTTATGCTCGAGAGCCTGTAGCTCAAGCCTTCAAAGCAAGCCATGTGAACAGAAAGAAATTGTTTTGTGGACTGAAGTGGGAAACCACTCTCAAAGGCTTGTGCATGCCATCTTGCTCCAGATTATACCAAATACCAGAGAACAAATGCAGCCAGCTTTTGGGGCTGCCGTATGAAAGATAACTGTATCGGCAGTTTTAAATGTTGAACCCTTGGCTGTCTATGCCCCCACTTTCTTTCTGCCCGGACCAATGTTCCCTACAGCTGAGGGGCTTTTTCTCCTCATTATTGGATGCTGTTAAATAGCTTGTGAATGCATGAATCACCAAAGGTTCTGAAAGATTTCTTTAGCCACAACATGAGTCTGAAACCAAGATGAGCCAGCCACTTCAGGTTTTAAACATATTATTAGGCCTTTTTTTTTTTTTTTTTAACTGAGGTTTGGAGATCAGAAAACAAAATAATTCTCTGTCACAGGCACCAGTACAGGCTTAATAAATAGTACAAGGGAAAAAAACGTTTCTGTTTGCTGAATGTTCCCCTGGATTTCATCTATTCCTCAAAAGGGACAGTGTTTTCAAATATATCTGATCCCAAACAGTCGCAAGAATTAAATATTCCCCTTTTTTCCTGCCCTTTCTCAAGTGTTCTCCATGTAACAGACAATGTCACAGTTTATTGTACTCTTTTAAAGTCCAAGATTTTTTGCTCTCCCATCTTCAGAGTGATCATTTTCTCAATTATCCATTTTAAATGTCTTTAACCAACATGACACTGTAAAAGAAGGGTGCAGATCACAGTGGTGGTGTGGGCAGCCTCCAGCAGTCTAAACAAGTGACTGCTGTAAGGCAACTTGAACATTGCCAGTACAAATGCTCCACAAGCCTGGGAAAAGACAGATGTTACCATTTTGTTAATATAATCTATAAATGAAGCTTGTCATTAAATCTAGGAAGAAAAAAAACAAGGACTGGTACAATGTGAAAAATGAAGACATGAAACATTTTGGGGAAAGCAACTTACAACGAACATACAGCTGTTGTAAAATCTCAAGCTAAGGTAAAAATGCAGTTAGGCTTGAGATGATACACAGGAAAACCTTAACACTTGCCTCAAGGACACAAACACCAAAATTTTCTTGACTGATGCTATATTTAAGCAATATTAAGTGATCAGAAAATAAAATATTCAATCATTTAACTTCTTTGAAATACTTCCTACACTGAGAAAAGCAATGCTGAGCTGTAATAACAGCTCTCATGTTTTAAACTGATAAATTAAATACTGCAGGCATTTCAATTTCGTTGCACAGCATAAGAACAGAACTGTTAACATCCACATCCTTCTATCATGAAAGTGCTAAATTTTTCAAATCAATATTCCCATGGCAACTTTGTTACCACCAACAATGAGTATGAGTCAATGGCACACATCAGGTGTGTAAGATACCAGAAGGAATATAACAGAAAGTATAGATGTAACCTTGCAGCAAGGAAAATATTCACTGTATACCAGGGACCCCTTTGCATCCATTGACATACCCTAGAAATGTTACTTAGAGGCTATGTAATAATCACTTCCATTAGATTTTTAAATTTGAGAAGATAGCCATCTGTCTGGAATTGTCTAGGTACAGATGAATCTCACATGACACTAGTGTCATAGGCTAGACAGTGCATCTCCTCCAATTTTACAGTGCTAAATGGGACCTCTTGCCGTCTTGTTATTCTCACTGACAGAGCACTGCCCATGCCCGCAGACTTTAAAAATGGAAAAATAAAATAACAAGTAACTTGATGCATTACTCACCCTTCTTCACGTGTATGTTTTATGGATCTATAAAGTTTGCAGAACATTTTAGGAGATTTTAGAAAATAATAATTAAGGTCATATTATTAATCAGCATTTTCAGAATTTTCTTTTGTTCTAAGATTTCCATATCTTCCAGTTCTTTAAGATATTGCCAAGCAACCAACTTTCTTTTGTGCTAGTAAAAGTCTTTCTTTTGATCTTCTTAATCAAATTAACTTTCTGTTTCCCTTGTTATTATGAATCCATTTCCCTTGAGACTCAAACATAATTACCTCATGCTACAAACCTGAGACTTCAGCAACAAAATAATGAACTTCATTCATTGTGTGAGGATAGGTGCGGGTATCTACTTTTAGAATGTTCATACTTTAGCAAATGTCTATGCAGGAAAGATCACAAAACCTGCAGCATTTATTACCTGCCTATGTGTCTATACACAAAAGGTAATATTTTCATCCATTGAAAGCATTTATTATTATTGAAGAACAGTAACAAGCCAATAGCAGATTAAATTCAGCTAAATCCTTGAAGAACCTTGTTAGAAAATGAAAATTGTCTTGTTGGACAATTGATTGGACACAAGAGGAAAATTTTTCATGCTGAGAACAATCAGCCACTGGAATAATCGCCCCAGGGAAGTGGTGCACTCCCCAGTGTCAGACTCTTCTAAGATTCGGCTGGACAGGGTGCTGGGACATCTCGTCTAGGTCATGGTTTGCCAAAAAAAGGTTGGACCACATGATTATTGATGTTCCTTCCAACCTGGGATTTTGTGAATCTATGATTCCCCTGTCAGATACAGAAAATAAAGATATAGTAAAGCAATAAAATCCAGCATCAACCTATACCAATGCAAATTCAATTGCACTTGTAAGAATATACATAATCCTTCTCACTTTCCCTGTGAATATTTTCTGGGTATCCTCCTCCTCTTCTCCTGTATTGAAAAAGAAAAATTCTATTCTCATACCTTATTAAGTGTTTTGAATCCTGATATAAAGGGTTATCAGTATGCCATTTTGCACCATTGTTATGGTGATAATGGGAGTAGTTCCAACAGAATGAAGCTTGCCTGTTATGGTTTTATATTAATGCACTGGTCAGAGTACATTGCATAGTCAAGAAAGGAAGTATTGCCTTATTGTAAAATATTCTGTTCAATAACTTTATGAAATTTCTCACTTTCAGTGAAAACCCAGACAAATTGGTTTTATACCCAAAATAGTTGCTGCACATATACAGTGGTATTCCAGATTCTCCAAAACATTAAGCGTCCTTTGTTTGTTCACGTTTCCTGTCCCCCTGCAGAGTTAAATGTCATCACATTTCCAAAAGTGAAAGCTCTTGTTTGTAGTACTCCAGCACCTTATGAAATTAGAATTTATGCCAGGAAAAGTTTCACATTTATATGCAATATTGCACTCCACTTTGTACTTTGTATTTTAAAATATGATGCTTTACAATCCAGCTCCTCTCAAAGTTGATGCTAACAGTACTTTGCATGTCCTTGATTACCCTCACTTTTCCTTACTGAAAAGCCTTCTCTGCACACTTTCTAACTTCTCTGGCTGTTTCTGTAGCTATCGGCAGGGTGAAGTGTTGTGCATATCTTCCAGTATTATATTTTCATGGTGGGAAGCAATTGATTTTGGAGGATTCTCCAGCACCTCTCTGTCTCTCCTAACAAGTAGGGAGAATTTTTAATAGAGAACAGACTGCAGGAGGGTTGCAGCAATATAAGATTTTTAATTTCTTTCCCTTATAGTCATATGCCTATATTCTTTTTCTTACACATCCATGTGAAAAATCACTAACTTTTTTCTTTTGGTCAATACTTTGCTTTTTCATTTCCCATGGTTTTGAGACATTTATCCAAAGTGTTACATTTCATGCATGTCTAGTGGACCTTTCCTAAACAGGAGTTTAACAGTAAAGTGAGAGCAGAAACAGGGAAAAATAGTCTTGGAGGCAACAATTCCAATGTTATGGAAAAGATGAAGCCAGCAGAATGACAGCAGTTTTCACATTATCCATGAGGACAGTATTTGTAATGTTTTTCAGAATCCTACTATAATTTAGAGGCTTACTGTGCTGTACCAAACACACCCAACAGTTTCTGATACAAACAGAAGAGGGTGTCTATCCTCTGTGCTTCACAAAAAATCAGCAAAACAGGGAGCAATCATCTGAATCGCCTTATTTCTTTATGGTATAGTTTTGGTGAAAAAGAAGTTTAAAGGCAGAATGTAATAAGTGCACCACAAAAGCAGAAATATCTTGCTTATTTTTGCATTGTGTGCCTTTTTTTCTTTTTTAATACAAGGCTTATGTAGGTCAAATTATCATTAAAATAACTTATTTGTAAAGATGAATTTGCTAATAACTTCAAAGATTCCTTTAATCAGTTTGAGATCCTCTCTATAAGACTTCAGACTTCTTGCACTTATATATTTACCTGGTTTTGCACTTAGGCAGACCTTCTTATTATGAAGAAAGCTTCAGTCTGGTTCCTAAGGTCTTATTAAAAAGAATAAAAAAAAGAAATAAACACCTTTAACATTTAGATAACCTACACTGTAAAATAAAAATTCAAATTACTGTCACAAAATCTAATGGGATCACATCATTTAAATTCACTGAAAAACTAAGGTCACACTCCTCAGCCAATAAAGATATAAAGAAGGAACACTAAAAGAAATAAAGCAGAACAAAAATGGGCAGTGAAGCATTCCAAGGAGAAATATGGATTGGTTTCTTTTTTTTTTTACTTAGAAGACATAGGCGGCTGTAGGGCACATAGAAAAGGTGGTCAGGATGGGATTAACCCCAGGGACTTTCTATTGGCTTCATCAGAAGGAAATTATGGTAACACTGAATGGAAAAAAAACCTCCTCAATATACAAGAGCTGTCTTTAGGTCCTGACTTCCCTTTGGCCTAAGAAGAGTAAGAAAAATATATCATAGGAAAGAAAAATAGGAAAATGGAAAAAAGGAAAAAGACTGCTCTCCCACTAAGACAGAGTCCCTTCTAAACAGCTCAGTCAAGGACAATACCTGCTTGCAAATATTTCCTGTAGAAATGCTGATTTTGCACTCCAAGACAAGTGATAAACAACACTCTCAATGAATCAGTAAAATATGCAGGCTGTCTGCCTGCTCTAGTCTAGGTATTATGACCATCCTGAGCACTGTACTTTGGTAACATCCCTTCTGCAGCAACCTGGAAGATCATCAGCTACTGCCTTGTCACTGCGGGCATAAGCCCAACATCCCCAGCCCCTTCAAGGTCAGGAAATTGAGTATTGCATTTGATAGTGTTGGTTTAATAGCCATGAGAAGGACATATGGTCTCCCCAGGTAGTACTCTGATTCAAAGCTGTCAGTTCTCTGCCAGCACTTATAGCAGAGACCAGCATTGCATTGCTGGTAAATGATGAAAGATTGCCTGATTCTTCCCTAGTTTGTTCACATCTACCTGTAGAATGCAATATATGGGTGACGAGACAAAGAATCGAAGTGGTTTATAATATTAATTCATCCTGCAGGAAACAGCTTCACATGCCCATCTTAGGGGCTGAAGGACTATGATACAGAGTACAGAAATAAATTATCAACATCCTGGCAGAAATGAGGTTCAACAAAAATATTAGCTTCAGCATTTCCTTACTTTAGAAACAACAACAATATTGTCATGTACCTTTCCCAAACAGTTACAGTTCTTCCTTTAAGCAGACACTGAGGGGCTCATTCCATTTTGAACATTTTATTAAGGAGTTATTCCACTGAGGAACTTGACAATATCAAATTCCTCCTATGCTTTCAAAGGAAGAGATATCAAGCTATTTCTGCCAATCAGCCTCAGTTAAAATACATTCAATGTGTTTTCAATGTGCCATGTCAAGTGATAAATATCTCATTTTATCTCTATTAAGTCAGAAAAGAAGCCAAATACTTCAAGGAGACTGCTTGATATTTGCAAAGTTTGAAGAAAAGGGACAATACATAAATCGTACCTAAACAGAAAAAAACAGCTATACAGATATAACACATTATTGTCAAGATAAAACACTAAAAATTGCCAGACTTTTATTTCCTGGAAAAATAAAGCTTTCTCAGCTCCTCATTAGCTTGGGTCAGTTTTAGATGGAAATCATTTGGTCTAATGTGGTGGACTATAAACAAATAAAATTAGTGGAATTTTTCAGATGACAATATCCCTTCTCGTATTTACAAAATCACTTAAAGAGACAAGACCAAATCAAGAATAGAAGTAAAACCTCTTATAGGAGCTGGGGTACATCTGTGTAATGTAACAGCAAAACTGATGGAGTGTTATATTTTTTGCACTGTCTGCATTGTCTTGTACAGTGACAAATTCTTTAGATACTCTGATTAATGCATGAATTAACCAAAATAATTTAAAATGTAAGGGAGAGGGAACAGAGTATTCAAGCTTAAAAATAAATTTCTCCTGAACCATATTTTCTTTCCACATTAATTTTTTTGGGGGGTCACATTATAATCAACCCTCAAAAAGTATATATTAAATTTGAATGCAAGAAGTCTGATGAATTTCAAATATTAAGTTTAACAATAATATATGAACAATCTAAACTATGAAACCAGGGCACTAGGGCAGGACAAATCTGAACCTGTCAATGAGCTTCAATACATCCCAATCAAGATTTCATGTTACACCTTTAGCTTCTCCAGGGAGTTGTTACTGGCTTCTCTGTAATAGCTGAGCTGAACTGTAAATTTAAAGCTGGAACATTATTTCTTCAGCTCTCCAATAATGACCCATATTTGTTTATCATCATTATCATCATCCACAGAGAAAAGCCTTTTGAATACACTATACTCAAGAACTATGTAGGCTGTTTATTCTGTTTTTTCATGAGACCTAGCTTGATTGTTCAGTTGCAGTGCATCAGTGACTGCCTAATTACAGTACTATGCCTTTCAATAACCACAACATCACCAAATGCAGTAATAGTATTTCTTGAAAACACACTTCATAATTTATAATTAATTGACTGTGGAAAAATTCTTCAATTCCTTTGACTTTTCAAAGCTCACCTTCAGACTTCTATTTTTCTGTAGTACTCAATGCCTTGTTTATTTTCAAACCATTTGTTCATGTGTCCTGCAGCCTGCAGATAAAGTATAGGCTCGGAATGATCAGAGCAGCCTGGTCTTATTCAGATTATATCAAGAGTAGTCTGAAAAACTATACAATTTTTCATTGAAAAGTTTTCTTGCTTGTTTAAGAAATTCATAGGACTAATTAAAATCAATGTTTTCCTTCCCCATAGATCTGCTATTCTCATTCAAGCATTCGTGTCTCAGTGTCAATGCTGTTTTTCTGCTATGGTAACAGGCTGTATTGGATGGATCTGCACTGATCCCTCAGACAAATTCATGGCATGTTCCCACTAACAGAAGCAATGGATGGGTTTGTTAGACAGGCAGACATACAATTAAAATTCAATACTGACAAGAACCTAAATTGCTGCACTTAAATTTTAGATATTTCTGTTTACTAAGAAATGATGCAGAGAACACCCTGAAAAATAAGCCAGTAAAACCTACCTGTGATCTTATCAGTCTGGGACAGGAAAAATATAACCACATCATGCAGTATCTCATGTAAACTAATTAGATCTACTGCAACCAATTCAATTTGGTGCACTGCAGCTGAAACCAGACGTACAGCTTCTGGGCTGGCAGAGGACAGTTACAGCATAGAGTGGAGTAGGAAGCAGTGTCTTTCTTTCAGTGTAGAGGGCCATGGCTTACTTGCTGGGCAGTCATACTGCACACAGCTGAAATCCAACTAGGGCTTAGGATTTCACATTAAAAGTAAAGTAGCTCATTAACTACTTAGTTTACAAAGGCAACCAGATTTGGGAATTCAAACTGTGGGAGAGGTAAATATGGAGGTCCTTTCTGGAGTTCTCATTTCTTGACTTCTGAAAATAGCTTACTTTTTAGCATAGGAATATGTTTCATGCTTTAGTGAATGAATATTTCAAGAAAGAAACTAGGGATAAAAAAGAAACAGCTAGTAATAGAAAACATTAATCACCAGAACTAAAATGCAAGTCCCACAAGTCCTTGCTGGGATAATGGATAAATGCACAGAGCCATACTAAGCTGGACAGCATACAAGACTGAAGAAGGGGTGCATGTGGGGCTCTGCAACTGAATATTTCTGTAAGATGGACATCAAAGGAAGAAGAAACTTTTCCTGCCTACTAGGCACAGGATAAATCATGTTGTGAAAATAAGTCATTTGCTTCACATTTCAATAGGGTCAAGATGATGATCTGAAAAAAAGCAGGTGAAAAAATGGAAATACAGGACAACTAGAAAAGAATATTATTTCAACTGAATGATGAAAAAAAAATGCAAAGCATGATAAATCCAAGAATCTAGGCATAAAAATACAGAAATACAGTAGTGAGGGGTTTTTAAACAAATTATCAAAATCGTGGATAGTTTCATTTGTATAGATCAGTAATGTAAACCTGAAGTGGGATGAAGGATAGGAGAGTGATCTGGACCATTTATACATGGTTGGTCAGCTGACTGCTTTAGTACACCAGAACAGTTTTTCATTTCTCAGAGAAAAAAATGTAGGTTCTCATCCTATCAAGCAGAACTTAACTCTGAAAAATGATGCACCAAGTATTGCATATTTATATGACACCTATCATTGGCTACCAACATCACAAAATCATTTCACAGTGCCAGTTGAGACTTTTACCTTTCATGAGCCAATTAAACCGAAATATTGAAAGTAAATATTGCACTAGCAAATATTTATAACTGCACTTACAATATTGATTGCCAGGCAGAAAGTCACATATCACATTATCATGGTAGGCTGTTCTGTAAGCTGCAAGTAAACCTGGGGTAGGCTTTTTGTTGTTGTTGTTTGCTTTTTTTTGTTAAACATATATATTTTTCAAAAAAATTAGGTGTTAAGCAATAGGCAAAACCTGATGTTTCTGGTACTGAAGAAGGGTTCATTTTTACGCCTGTCTGCTTTCATTCTAGAAGGTCATTTCTATCTAAAAAAAGCAGAAGGAAAACAGGAAGCACGTATGAAGTTATTAACCAAAATTGTATTTGAAGACAACATTGAGGTTTCTCCAAATTGTTCAGTTTCTCAGAGGTTCCTTTTCTTATTTTCTGATTGGGGCAAAGCCAAATACTTGTGGTTGCTGGTGCTCACAGTGCTGCTGATCTCCCCCACCCAAAATGAAATGCAGTTAAACAGAAGGAATGTGTATTTGCATGAAATTTTACAAGAACAGACTATTTTTGACTCAGAAAAGGATGATCCAGTGGTAGATAAAATAAACAGTGACAATCAAGAAGGTATTTTTAGTAACTGCGGTTCACTTACCACTAAGGATTCTAGATAAGCTCTGTAAAAGACTGGAAAAATATTGTAAATTTGAAATTTCAGTGTAGATGGATACCAAAATTAGCCATGGGCTTTTGTTTTGTCTTGAACATACATTGTCAAATGAAGTTCATGAAAAATGTGACAGATCTGCTTATTGATATTCAACTGCTGTATTTCATGTATACTTCTAGTGGAACAAAAACTACATAAACTGATGTGGTTTTTCTACTCAAATATGAGGTGTTGCTTACTATATATTTATATTATGAAGAATTAAATAAAACTAAAGAAAAGAATTATCCTGGCTTAACAAAATAACAAATAAGGCTGTTTGGGCTGTGAATCTCAAGTAAGTTTTCCCTCCCCCCAGACTGAATAAGCAGTGCTGACAGTTTTGCTACAGTGGCATTTGTGACTAGCTCTAGGAACAAATTTTTTGATTGCTGAAGCTGATGTGGCAGATTTAACCTGAGACATGATAAGTTAAAATATACAGGGTGTGATGGAGCTGAGAAAACAGGCATCTGGAAAAAACATTAAGGTCCTGATGGAAAGTACGTTATTGAATAGAAACCTTCAAAAAGACTTTTTTTCATAGAGTATATATTGATAAATTTTCCCTTTACTGGTTAAATTAATTTACTGGTATTGAAAAAGAGTTTTAATATTTAAAGCTAGATTCAGCTATGACTGGTGCTCTTTGAATCCAGCCACTCCTACCAGTGTTTCATTTGTACAGTATAAAACTTAAAGTCAAAAGTACATTATTCAAATGGTCGTAATTGCTTGGAAATTCCCATAAGAGATAAAGTCTAAATTCTGCTTTCACCCCTTCAGTTCTTGAAAGGGGCCTATAGACAGATATCCACATGCTGCACTGTTGTCAAGGAAAGCAGATGTTCTTCTTGAGCTGGGAGTTCCAAGGACTTTTCCCAGATTTGACAACTGTTCTTTCCAGTCTAACTTCATGCCACCCATGACTCAGACTTGCCCTTGCACTTGACAGCTTATCCCATGAGCCAACTGGACACCATCAGAGGCACAAACACACCACAACCATGTTAATGCTTCCATGATTTTGAGGAAGGGTAGTGCCTGACAGGGGAGGATTTGTTGCCCAAAACTCAGAAGGAAATGCTCAAGAGGTGTAGTGTATCTCTGATAAGCACATGTGTGTTCCAAACTACTCATTGGTGGGGTGGGGTGAGGAGCTTTCTGCCTTGGTTCTGTGTAAGCACTGCTCAGCAGTAGCTAAAACATTGCTGTGTTATTGCATTTTTTTAATCTTAAATCTAAAACTCAGCACTATACCAGCTAATAGGAAGAAAATTAACTGTATCCCAGCCTAAACCAGGATGCCACTATAGTCTGCAAATGAATTGCAGGACTACATCCATGTTAATTGCCAATACAAAAGACATTGAAAATTTTAAAGAAATATAATAAATACTACATTCTTCTTAATTTTCAAGAACTCATCTTCCTCCCTGGGAAGGAACCTATGGAAGTTTGTACTGTAACTCCCTCATTGCAGATGGAAATACTAATAACCATGTGTAGCTCCAGCAAAGAGAAGATTTAGGTTTTGTTTTAGCTGGAAGTACTAACCTGCTTCAGCAGATTCAGTAACACACATCCTGCTCAGGCCTTAGCCATGGACAACACAATTATTATTATAAAAAGCTCTGGTTGCAAATGAGAGGTGAAAATACAGATTCATTATGCAATTAATAACCAAAAACAACTGTGGCAAATGAGATGTGTGCGTGAGTGATGGTGAGTAAGTGAAGAACCCCTCCCAGCACTGCTGGCACTTCTATCTCTAAACATTCTGGAGCATCAGCCAGAACAAGAGCAGAGCTACAAGAGAGACATTTCTCTTCATGTCTTTACCGTTTGTTGACAAGTCACTTATAAAATAAGGTGATCCAGGAGAATGAAGTCAGACAGAGCATCTAGACATCCTGATGTTGATAGATGAAGATAAGACATTAAAATAGCCTAACGCATTTACCACACAGCCAGCCTTTCAATGGTGTCCTCAGGTGAGGCCGTTCCTATCAGCCCTTCGGATCCATCTTCCACCAGAAGCACTTAACTCCAGGTGTTACAATTGGTTTATATTTAGTCCTAACTCAAAGGGCATTAAAATGACACTATTCAAGTCAAAAAGAAAAAAAAAAAACAAAACAGAAAGGATAACTTGAAACACTACAAATTACACCTCTAGTTACAATGCCTTCCTTCCCACCACCAAGGCAACAAAATTTTCTGCTTTCCTTTTCCCTTTCCCAACTCAAAGGACAGTTTTCTGATTTCACAACACCTTTAATTTAACATACCTTTAAAAAAAAACAATCATCTCCCCACATTGTTGCAACATGCTTTTGCTACACAATCATATGGCTGCATTTCAGCTTTGGAAGAGGTAAAACTGTTCGTTCCCTAAAGCCACCATATGGCTGTGGTGGCATAAACACTCCATGTTGCCTCTCTCTCCATGTAGGTTGCTAACCCAGATTAAAAAGAGCATGTTCAACTTTCTAGCTAAGGGTATTCATTTTCGTGTATGCTGGGGAATACTAAGATCTGTATTTCCCCATGTGGGGCATTTTTGCAGTATCTGTACATACAAATGGATGTCTTCACAACTATACCTTCTAGTTCTGATTCTCATCTCTAGACCTCAAGGCATCTTCAAGTGACATAATCACTAACATTCTTTTGCTTATTCTATCACCAGAACAGCTGTTACCAGGCAGGAAAGTGACCCATTCAACTGTTTAAAGGCTGAGGTGGAAAAACAGCTCAGATCTCTGTAATGTGAATGCCCTACCCACATTTCAAAAGAGAGGAAAAGGGAGCATGGGATATTCCAGGTGCTCTTTTCATCACACTGCATGGATTCAGTGATGATCTGTCAGGTTAACTTGTCTTCATAATCTCTCCCATCAGCACAGACCTCTTCACCTCAGTGGAGCTTCATTGACTGCAGACAAATTTCATGGAGGCAGCATCTTATAAAAACAAGGATGTTATTAAAAGTAAGTGCATTTGTCCGAGAGTAAGCACATATTTCATGACAACACAGCACTATTTAAAGAACATTTTTCATTTTGGTCTCTTTCAGAAGAAGGGTATTATTTGTTTTATAACGTAGCTCCAAATATCTCTTTAAAATCGGTACGATACTATGGAAGCCAACATGCTCTCAATGAATATCTTCACCTTCAGATTAATTTCTGGTTTATTCTCCAAGTGCAGCACACAGCAGCAAGCCTTATATAAAAGTAAGATAAAAGTAGCAGCTTTTAAAATAAGGTATGTTGTCCTGCACAGCTCTGGAGGAATTGTAAGCCTATTTACTAGCTATGGATAGGTGGGATTTAAATGAAAATAAAACCCCAAACTGCAATGTATCAGGAATATTTCTGAAGGATAAGTACAATATTTAATTAAATAGGTGAGTGACATGCCTCCTTTCCAAATCAAAATAACAGAAGCAGTTGTGTCAGGTTTTAGACTTACATTCATGCTCTTGAGTATTTTTTTAAATGAAAGGCAGTTTCAAGTCATATTCAATTAAAAATTTTAAAACATAATAATAAAATGGCCATATTCCAATTTATAAACTATGTTTCAAGAGATCACTTATTCCCCCTTAAAAGACAGTAATTGGAAGAGAAAAACCATGCCTATAACACACAGTGAATTCTTGCCATTGAGTTTCATAAACCACCTGAAACCAGTCTAAGGAGAGACACTGACACCAATATTTCGGAGTTTCTTTCAGCATATAATAGAGTTTTATTTACTTGCATTGCTAAATCCTGATAGACTTCAAGATAACTTTAAGAACTTGATTATGTTGGTCTCCAGAGTAACTATATTTTAAATATTTCTTTATTTTCATGATCAAATGCTCATTATTTTTATTAATCTTGTTGTCAATAACAGTATCAGTCTTTATCAAGGCTTATTATTACTGTATCACTAAGATATTCTTAATTTTTATTATTAAATTTAAAGTGATAACAAAGACTCTAACAAGCTGCATTGGTGAAGAGAAGCTGCCTAAAAACTCCTCTGAAAAGGTCATTCTTAGCAGAAATTCGTCTATATACTTAAAACTGATTGTAGTATTCAGCAAGTTTAATTTTTCATCTAAATTATTCAACACCTGTAGGAAGCCATTCTGAAAGGTTTTTTCATAGCATGTGATGAAACAGAAGTGGTACATGGATGAATATTTGAAATGGCAATGTTACTAGGCATCCAAATATCCAGCCAAAATCAGCACCAAAAAGAAAAACAGCTGGCAAAACTCAGGGAAAAGTAAGAAAAGCAGGATTAGTTAGAAGACAAATAAGCTTCAGGAGATGTAACAACTACTACTACTGTATCAAATGCTACTATTTTCAAGGGCACTTCTTCTCACACTGATAAATCACTTTATAGATTTTTGTCCCCTTCACTGCTTATTTTATAGTCATGCATGAAGGCAGGCAGCTTTTCAGATACTGACCTCCTCTGAGCAGCCCACCCGCCCTGCTCCTGCAGTAATTGCTGCTGTACTTCCTTGCCACCAAAACATGCCATAGGTAATTCAGTAAATCCCCTAGACCCCATTTAAATAGCATCCATGATCAGGATGTCACTCCAGTTTCTCTTAGGCACAGATGCTCTCCAGTGACATTAAAGAATGAGACCAAGCAGATTAGTCACATCACTTAGACCTTTTCTTGGAGGCTTTCAGAGGTGCCAGTGGAAGATGAACACCTGAGAGAAGGAATATTCCCTATCTGCTTAATGGGGAATTTGGCTTCAAATGGAGGTTTCCTTAAAAAGAAGTATGGCTCATATAACTAAAGAAGTAAAATAAAAATACCTCTGTAATAGAATATTTCCTGTTGAAATTATGTACCCTTAACACTATTCATAAGTGTGAACTCAAATATAGTCTTAGATATTTACCATAATAAAACAAAAGTAAGTTACTCTACATGGTGGAGGAGATAACCTGAATAAACTGAATGGGATCCTTTTGCCATAAAAAAAAAAAAAAAAATAAAAATCCAATATTAGTTATAAAAAGTTTAATTTCCTCTACATTAGGTTTTAAAATACAGGAATATTCAGAAAACAAACACACACACACAGTTCAAGGCAAACCAGTTCTAAAACCCAACCACAAAACCAAACCCAAACCAGAAAACACTGCCACAAATGACAGGCATATACAGACAAAAAATCAAACTCTGGTCCACCATATGTTGTGTTATCTCAACAAGGGAACAAGGAGGGGAAAATTACATATCTAGGCATATTAAATCTTCAAATCTCACTGAACAAGCAGAAGAGAATTCTACAACAATTTAACACTGCTGTCATATATTCATTGACTTCCTTTTTGAGTTCCTATGAAAAAATGCAGAGATAAAAGATCAACTGTTCTGCAAATCACTGTAGTGCAGATAAGTGAGGATTATAAGAATTATATTTGGCTTTGTAGGAAATAATAGTATCTGAACCTTTTAAAAAGTACCTGTTGGTTTATGAAAGGCAGGACTGTAGATATTCTAGTCAGACTTTAAAGAAGATATCTGATAAAAATATACCACAATAAAATGCAATGCACTGTAACAAAATTAGTTTAAATTTATACCTGTCTTAAAAAAAAACCAACCCCCCCAAAAAAAATAACCCACCAAAATTTGGTATTATATCCTTAAACATAGGTACTGTGGCTTAAAAAACTGAGGAATGAAAAAAAGGCATTTTATCCAAATGAATAGTAAACTTTCCCAGAAAATTAATGTGCTGCTTCTATTCTTATCAGCTGACCTCTACAAAACCTCCCTATACTCCATAATGCAACTATGAGCTTCTTCATTAAAAATAGAAAGACCACTCACTGAATAATTTAACCTTCCAAAAATTACAAAATAATTTTTAAATTAAAAATAGAACTTGATAACCTCAAATTATTTCATTTTTGTGCCAACTACCATCTTGGAGTCTGTTCCAATGACCATTTTGCTCATAACATTTTTATGCAATGTATTTTATCAATAAACTATTAACTGGATAAAAAAATATGCAAAGTATTACCAAATTTTCAAGTGCAAAATTAGAAAACATTTTGCTTTCCTCAATGTAAGAAATGCAATCCAGACGTAATTTCGCATGTTATTTTCTTTAAAAAAATATTTTAAGTAGTAATTATAAATAGGAGTTATGTTATAAAGGACAAAAGCCAGATCATTATGCAGACAAATGTTTCAATTTACTTAAATAATAAACTTAAAACTTTTTATCTCATGCTATTTTTTTTTAATAAATGCTCAGCTATGGAAAAGGAAAATAAAGATTTTTTCTTTCTTCACAAAATTTATTTTATACTTTCAAAAGGTTATGCTATTTGTTGGATGTTTACATTGACTTTTCAGGCACTAACACACATACAAGTGCTTCTGTATTCCAGCTCTGATGGGCACCGGAGCTATGCCAGCCAAACATTCTGAAGCAGTACAGCTTGAGGTTTTTATGGCACAACCTTAAACAGAAGATACTGGGAGGTTCATTAGAAGTCACATCCTTGTAAGCTTTCTTATAAAATGTTTGAGACCCAAAATTGTCAAGCACTTTAAATGTTTTGCCACCATCTTGGCTTCTTCCAAAACAGTTTCTCATATTTTAAGGGTGTTTTGGTACTTTGCCCCATAGTTCAGGGAGTGTTAATGACACTCAATAGCAAACCTGCAAAGGATCCCAGTGTTTTTGCTAAATTAAACCACAGCATAGCAAAAATTCATCAGCATAAGTTTTGCTGCTGGTGAAATGCTGCACCGGATCAAGTCCTTCAGAGCAGGTCACAAGTTCATTGCAAGTAAATAAACAAAAGAAAAAACCCCACACCAACAAAACCTCCTGTTTTCTGTGACTGGCCTGCTCCACCAGCTTCTCCTAAGGTTCATTCCCTACCACCTCTTATTCTCACCATTTGCTATACCCTGAATTCAGGCTACTCTTGCTACCTGTACAGCATTCCAAACAGGAGAATATCAGGCACAACATCCCAAACAGGAGTATATCAGACACAACAACCCTCTTTCTATCTTATTACCAGATTATTCCACCTATACCCTAAAACAGCTCAGTCATCCCTTCTGTGACTATATCACACTTTCCTGTCTCCTGTGTTTTTTCCATGCAACTGTCCCCAGCAGCTTCTGCTTTGCTGTTTAAACAAGGACACAAGTGTGTCCCCTCCTTAAATCACTAGTTCCCAGTTCCACTGAACTCATTAGATTCAGGCTTCAGAGTCATATTTCTGTTCATACCACACAGGTCCTGCAAAACTGGCACTCAGCTGCAGTGTTGCACTGCCTTGACTCAAGATATACCTACTAAGCTACCTCATTTGAGAATTTACTGCTGTGAGAGCTAGTTGTTCCTTACTTACTCTTTTCAAAAACTCTCTCACTGAAAGACTTAAACTATCTGTAAAACCTGCCTGCAGAGAATGTGCTTTAGGCAGTGGCTCCCAAAGGTCTAATTGCAGGACAGTTAACAGGACTGCAAGCACTAAGGCTCACCCCAACACTACTAACACGTACTTCCTGAGTGTCTCTGCAGAAAATGAAAACAAAAAAAAAAAGATGAAATAGACCCAAAATCCCTACACTGCTACCATATAGCCAGAAAGCTAATGAGCATCACTACAAGGAAAAGCAAAGTGAGAGGAAGGGAGTGGCCAAGCAGCTGGAACAGGGAAAATATTAATTAACCATCTTTTCCCTAAAAAAACCCAAACCAAACCAACCAACCAAACAAAAAAACCACAAAAGAAACCCAAAACAAAACAAAAAAAATAAACCATCAAAAACCCAACCAAACCCATAGAACTCTGTTATTGAACTATTCTCTCAGGTATAACTCAGCATCAATTATCAAAACTTAAAGCCATTTGCTGTGAGGCAAGACTCTACAGTAAGAGAAGAATGAGGATGTTAACATACCTAGCTTGCAATTCCTGTGCTTTATGGGAATTTATTTGATTCCTACAGGCTTAGACAAAACTTTCCATTGCAGTTTATATCTCAGCCCTGTTTGGAATAAGGTGTAATCAGCAGTAGGAGTATTTGGAAGTGGATGCTTCATTTAAACCCTATTCTAAATTTCATTATAATATGACCACTGAAGTGCAGTACTGCAGGGCACGTGGCTCTCTGGTTACTCAATGCACCCAAGCAATGATAGCAACAGGCTGGTTCATTCTTAGCAGGTAATAAAAAGAAGCTGCTATTCTACATGTTCATTGCAGTAGTATCCACACATTTTCCTATAAACATGACAAGGAGATATTTTGGATTAGTTATTTCACAAGGCCATTGAACTCTAAATGATCCAGTATTATTAAAAGGAGCTTCAAGTCTACTTTTTCCTCTCCATTATTCCTGTGACAAGTCAGGACAATATATCCAGTACTCAGAGATCATCCTAGCATCCTCCTGCTAGCAAAATGAATTTGCAAGACACAGTGCAGCATTAGGCTGAACAGTCACAGCCCCTTTGGGAGTGTGGAGCAGAGCTTTACTGAGAGGGAGAGGGGCAAAGCCCAGTCTACCACCGCAGCCTCTGACAGAACCTGTCTCTCCTAGAATACATCCCAGTCACTGCATAGCACTTGATCTAGTGTCCAGCAGAGGACTTAGACACTGCTCTTTTTCCCCAGTTCTAGCGAGCAAGAAAGATAAGATGGAGGATGCTGGTGGCTCAAAATATGCCATTTTCTTTTCCTACATTAGTCTATCAAATGCCAATTGTAACATATCAGCTAGTGTTATTTTAGTATAATCTTTCTCTGATATTTTCAGTGAGAGATACCACCCTCAAAGAATCAAGAAAGCAAAAGGCATGAACTGCAAGCATAATTATAATTTCCTTCATTTAAAATGATAAAAGGTAAGGGCATTCAAAATTTCCAAGTCCTTTAAAATGATCTCCTATTTCAGCATTGGGATAGAACAGCCTATTAGGAACACTGACGCATGCCATTTAGAGGTATAATCTGAAAGCCCCATACTTTTATTTCATAAATTTTTAAACATCAAATGATACACTGCAGCAAAAATGCTTTTACTGTATATAAAAGCAATTCGTGGGTATTATTAATTGCATTACCTTATTCCATAACAGATAACGTGATCTTGCTATTTTTAATACATCTGCACTATAAATTCATCTGAATGAAATATACCATGTTTAATGTTGGCACCTCTGGCCTTTTTGAAGGTTCTCTTACTGCTATTACTTCATTCATTATTTCCTAATTTCTTCTGAAGTAGTGATGTTGACATTTGTCTTTTAACATGTTTAAATACTAAACCTCACTTCCCATGCGTACTTAGAAAAGGGAGACATATGCAAACTTAAGTTATTGAGAATAAAAAATATGTCAACCTCAGAGACGTCTGTCCTGTTCACCTAGTGAAACCAAGTACTCTGGATAAGATAGAAATGGATAAACTCAGGGTAAAGAATTGAAAAAACAATAATATTAAATACTTGGATCTGAAAAGACAATGGCATCTTTCAAAGTGCTTTCTGGAATGTAAGCATATATTTTGTTTGCTTTCTTTTTCTAAAAATATTTCCCATTGTTTTTACAAAAATGGAATAATGACAGTGAGAATAATATTCCCAGAGGGAGAATAATGTTTCAGTTTCTAAGTTGTTTGAATCTCTGCATTAATAAAAATAATTTTTTTTCAAAGTGCTTTAATAGCAAACATATCAAGATACTGAAGGAATTAGAAATTCTGTCTCTTTCTCTTGCTTTTCCCTAATTTAAATACAGAAATAAAGCATTTCATCTATCAGTTGGAAAACTACTAAGAGATAATAAAAGCTGCTGTTATTTTATAATTGGTACACTGAAGCAGAAGAGATTAAAGCTTAAACTACATTGCCCAAGATACATTTATTTATTTATGATATCATTATTTTTATATTTGTGGATATGCCATATCCAACAGAGAGATTCACATCATCAGAGCTATCTATCTGAGAAGTACCTAGTACATAAACCCATGGCATTTACCCAAATAAATCCAATGGAATTCACATCTTGAAAAACATTCTGGGAGACAAGGCTGAAGATCACAGTGACTCACAAGTTCAGTATTTCCATTTCATTGGAGAAAGAAATCTCAATAAGCCTAAAAAATGTGCACCCTGATGCCCTCAAAACCATTCCACCTGGAGGAATAAGACTGTATTAGCAAGAGAAATATCCCAAAACTTCCACCTCTCCTTACAAGTATTTTCTGTCAGTTAAACCATAAGACAGATACTTTATTGCTGGCTCTTTCCTTATCCTGACAGATCTTGCATTCCTGAGAGTACACATATTCAACAAGAAGGATGGAAGGATTCCCATAAGATGTAGCTCTACACTCTGCAGACCAAGAAAATGTCACCATTTCCAACACTGGGGAATCCACCACTTCCCTGCAGAGATTATTCCAGTGACTGGTTGTTCTCAGTGTGAAAAATTTTCCTCTTGTGTACAATAAGAATTTCCCCAGGAGTAACTTGTGCTCATCATCCATCATCTTTTTCCACAAAATCCTTGTAAAAAGGGAGTCTCCATCTTATTTGTAGCCACCCTTTAAATACCGGAACATGTTGATAAGGTCTCCCCTGAGGCTTTTCTCAAGGCTGAACAAACCTACCTCTCTCAGCCTTTCTTCATGTGGCTTCACAGCCCTTGGATCATCTTTGGACCACCTCTAGCCTGTCCAAATCTTTCTTGCATAGGGGGGAACCAAAACTGAACACAGTGTTCCAGGTGTAACCTGAGAAGCGCTCAGTAGCATGAGATAATGATAACTTTATCTCTGCTGGTGATGCCCTTTGTGATGTAACCCAGCATCCTGTCTGACAGTTGATGTAACCCAGCTTGTTTTAGGAGCTGCTCATGACATTAAGATTATGAAACTTCAAAGCATGTCTGCTTGGCTGTTTCACTAGCTTTTTGATAGCTTTGTAATAACATCGCACAGAAGCTATTTGCAATTATGGGATTAATAGGGGCATTCCAAAGCTATTGTCAGGATTGAGATGTTCTGTACAATGCTATGTGCTGCTTAGGATGCTATTTAAGAATTTTCTCTATCCTACATAATTTTAGATATACTTGCATCATATTCACAATAAGAATTTTAACTCATAAAAAGATCATATTTTCATGCTGATTATTACAGGGACCACTCCAGCAGCTTCTGAAAAGCTAAGATTCCTTCAGAGCATGCAATTTCTACTCTAGAACATGCTCTTAAGGGACATGTATCACCTGAAATTTAAGTCCTGCTTTGGAAAAGCAATATTGAAAAAAAATAACAAATTGTGTTTATGAAAACACAGACAATAAAGTAATAAAAAAGCAACATTATATTTCTGAAAGAATTGTCAGTGCAATACAAACTTAAATTTCTTCAGGAGTTAAAATACATGTATAATATGAGTAAAATCTCAGAGTATGTTCAGATAAGTAAGTTTGATGGTAGGTAGTTTCAGGTTTTTTATGTGTGTGAAAAAGACTTTTCTGTGGTTTTAGTTTTGAGTATATAGGAAAAAACATACAGATACAGACATTCATAAAACAAAGGTGACATTTAACTTTACACAAGACATTTAAATTACATCTCACTAGAAGTATCACAGAAGTTTATCTAGAACAGAGTTGTAATAAACTCTACTATGTGAGCATGCTTAAGACAGAAAATGTGCCTGAGGAAGATTTATAAGTGGAATTACTAAGTTGGACAGAAATGGGCAAGACAGTGCTAGAACAAATCCTCATCACCTCAGATTTACACTTCTAGTTCTGTATCAGATTACAATAGATAAGCAACCACACTCCTGAAGCAGGAGCTTTTTTGCAACTGCTTTACCCTCTGAAAACTATCTCATAACTTTTTCATTATTAAATATAGTAAATCAGAAATGTATTTCTTGCCAGCAGTTCTCCAGTTCTAAAGATAAAAGCAAAGGCTGCCTACAGAGTGGTCAGTATTTAAAAAGCTATTACGTTTCTTTCCACTAGCTTTATAAGAATGTAGATAGATACAAGGGCTTCATATTTCACAGCCCTCCCCCTGGGCCACTTTCCTGAGACAAGAGGTATTGTCAAGATGATGTGCCAAGGAATAATTTCATGCCTTAGAGTAAGAAGGCCCAACGGTAAACATCCAAAGATGTGGATATTTCATAAAATACAGTACTAATTTCAAAAACCAGACAGGAGAATAGAAAAGCAAAGGAATTGAAAAAAGTGGAGAAAGGCAGGGCAGGAATAGAACATGGCAAGATGCTGAAAACCAACAAAAGACAGTAAGTTATGCAAATTCCACTTGGAGTAGTTTTGCAGCATGGCACAGTTTACTTTCCATCCTCTGAAAGATCTCAGCTAAGCCCCAGTGCTGCAAGGTCAGTTCTATTGCATATAATCATACAAGTGCTTATACTACTAGGAAGATGCTTATCGTAACTGTGAGCACTAGGATACACAAAATATTTAGGTGTGTGCTTCCTATTAAATGCTATTAAATTTTAAAGGGACCATCATTAGATTAGGAAATCTTTAAACCATGACTCGCTGATACAGCATGGTATAACATGTTTCATGTTCCCAGTACATATATACTAAATGCCACAAAGAAAAAGAGCACAAAAAAGAATAACATTTTCTATAATCATAACATTCAAACTTCCTATTTCCTTTTTTAAATATATTTTTTGGAAGTCAACATGATAGAATAGTAGCTCAATGTAACACTAAATACCCTTATGATCATTATAGTGTAGTTCTGTGTAATTTAGGGAATCTATAATATCGGTCTTCAGTATAAAGACCAAAACCGTTCCTCTGAAGTAATATAGCAGCAATTGTTTGTTGTACAACTTCAAAATCTGAAGATTTAACTAAGATTGTACTAACAAATATACAAGCTCATCGCCAGCAAGCAGATGATGCTTAGCCTTCTGTTCAGCACCTGGAGGGATGAGGCCTTAGACATTTATTTGCATTCCACATTTAGAATCATAGAATCATAGAATAGTTAGGGTTGGAAAGGACCTTAAGATCATCTAGCTCCAATCCCCGTGCCATGGACAGGGACACCTCACACTAAACCATGCCACACAAGCCTCTGTCCAACTTGGCCTTCAACACCACCAGGGATGGAGCATTCACAGCTCCCCTGGGCAACCAATTCCAGTACCATCCTAACAGTAAAAAAATTCTTCCTTATAAGCAATCTAAACTTCCCCTGTTTAAGTTTGAACCTGTTACCCCTTGTCCTATCACTACAGTCCTGAATGAAGAGTCCTTCCCCAGCATCCTTGTAGGTCCCCTACTGGAAGGCTGCTATGAGGTTTCCACGCAGCCTTCTCTTCTCCAGGCTCAACAGCCCCAACTTTCTCAGCTTGTCTTCATACGGGAGGTGCCCCAGTCCCATGATCATCCTCGTGGCCCTCCTCTGGACTTGTTCTAACAGTTCCATGTCCTCTTGATGTTGAGGGTATCAGAACTGCACACAATACTCCAAGTGAGGTCTCATGAGAGCAGAGTAGAGGGGCAGGATCACCTCCCTCAACCCTCCGGTCATGCTCCTTTTGATGCAGCCCAGGATGCGGTTGGCTTTCTGGGCTGCGAGTACACAAGGCCAGCTCGTGTTCATTCTCTCATCGACCAGCACCCCCAAGTCCTCTGCAGGGCTGCTCTGAATTTCTTCTCTGCCCAACCTGTAGCTATGCCTGGGATTGCTCTGACTTCGCACTTGTCATTGTTAAACTTCATAAGGTGGGCACCAGCCCACCTCACAAGTGTGTCAAGGTCCCTCTGGATGGCATTCCTTCCTCCCAGCATATCAATCGAACCACACAGCTTGGTGTCATTGGCAAACTTGCTTGAATTTTATCAGTTCTTTCTCTTTACTATTAGAAATATGCATTTCAGAGTACTGGCAAGGTATTCCATCTCTGAGATATCATTTCATACATAAAAATAATATTACAATTATAAAATCTAAGTAAGGACAATAGCATGAGCATTTTGCAGGGAAGCACAACACAGAATAGTTTAGCATGAAAATAAGATACTTTATTCTCTAGCCATGCTAGAACTTGAATTCTAACATGAGGCAGATCTTTGAGACTTCTTGCTTTTCATTCTCCCCACCCCCCCTAATAATTACTTTTTGACCAAAATTTATTTTTCTTTTATTCCCTCTTTACTTCCCACTGATTTGAAAGCATTATTGAGCTGCGAATCAACTGCAGCCAGCAGAAGTAGTGAAAAATAAACAGGAAAAATATGAACCCTGCTGTAGTAACATTCTGAATTTTGGGGTGTCTTCACTACCAGCACAATCTAATGAAGATAGAAAACAAGTAAGTAAAAACCATCTGCCTTTTAGAACATTAACTCATCCATGAATTTTCTTTAAAAGGATACTGAAATAACATTCATTACTATAAATTTGAGAGACTATTAGAGTGTGTAGAAGTATTCTACAGAATTTTTTTTTTCTTAAACATAGGAATATAGAGAACCACACAGTGGCAACCACTGACTTGTTGGGAAGAACCATGCAAATGAATCCTTTAAAAGAGAAGGTCACAGTAGTCTGCTCCAGCAAGTCATTTAAGTGGACAT
Source organism: Bolborhynchus lineola (assembly GCA_025448015.1). Taxonomy (NCBI): domain Eukaryota; kingdom Metazoa; phylum Chordata; class Aves; order Psittaciformes; family Psittacidae; genus Bolborhynchus; species Bolborhynchus lineola. The sequence goes on along the minus strand of JAOEHX010028767.1, from coordinate 17,070 downwards.
ATTCCTATTCTTTGTACACTTAAGCAATTTCACCGAATGCTTATATATGCATGTCCTAAAATTTAAGCTTAAATACTCATCTTTCATTCATGTTATATCTGTTTTTTATTATACCAAAGGTAGTTTTAACCTCCTTGTGCAAGAGCTGAACCACATCAGAGAGACATTTAACTGTCTTGACTTTTACTATAAATTTTTAACTGTTGATATGACCATTATGTTTCTAATGAGTAAAATAACAATAAGCTTTGGCCATCAAGTACCAGCCACTAGAACTCAAGTGACATAATCCACTCATAAAGGCATTTCTATTTTTCAGCATCCTTGCTCTGATCTTCACCTAAGAAGTAACCTAATATTCACTGGGAAGAAACTGGTATTTTCTGTTATTATTGGACGAGCAGGTATTGTACTCCAGGTGAAAGGCTTGTATTTCACTCTAAAGCCCCTTGACCTTCATTGGTGCTTCGTGGAGCTTGAAAGCCAGCTGGCAGAACAAAAAATTTAATAAAGTAGAGAAGTACATATTTTTATGTCTTTCTGAAGCACTGGGGAAATAACAACATTGGGTTTAAAAATTAATTTGGAATTACATGCTTACAGGCAAATAGATATGGTAATTGCATTAAATCATATACTGCCTGTTTATAAAAGACATAGAATCTTTTAATTAAAATCAATAGCTAGATCATATTTTAAGTTATATCTTTTTAATTATTCTATTAACAAAGGAGTTTGCAAATAAATAAGGGAGCAATTAGATATTGCAATTTAATCAGTATTTCATTTTGATGTTACAAAAGATGAAGGTTTAAAATAAGATTTTTAGACATTCATATACCAATTATATTTATATGTATTATGACTGTGAAGATTTTGATATCTACACAGCACAGGAACTACCTGCTCTATTTTGTTATACTAGGTTTTGGGATCTTCATATAATTTATATGTCACGTAGACTTACCAAGAAATAAGTTTCACATGTACAGACAGCATTGTCCACCTGGAATGACTAACTAAAACCCTGGATGATTAAAGTAGTATTTCTGCTTCAGACTCTGTTCTGATATCCCTTTTCTACTTATACAGCACTTTGTAGGTAATTAACCCAGTGGCATAAATATGACCCCTTTTTATTCTGGACTTGAATGAATATTAAGATATATCTGGAAATTATAACAACAAATTAAGTCTTCCTCAACTTGATGAGGAAAAAGAGTAAGAAAACAATTTCCATGACTAGTAAAAAATCCCTTCAAATCCAAAAGCTTGGAGGTTTTGGGTAGCACATTCCAGATGTACACATACACACACAAAGACACACATATATAAGAATTCACAATCCATTTTGAACTGCTGGCAAAATCTATTTATTTTTATTAAACTTATGCTTTCTACCTAGGAAATCTAAATTTTTTATTAGTTGGTGCTAAATTCTTTTACCAATGTTTTCAGGACCACAACAATCTCTGCTTAGAAAAATCTTTGGAAAAAATTCCCATCCTATTAGTCCAGCAGATCACCTTCCCTGAGCCTATGAAATACAAAGCTTTCCTGGGCCTCCTAAAGAGAATACAGAAAGTTCCTGTGGCTATAATCTGAACCCTAATGATTCTCTTTTTACCCTTGTATCTTATTTCCAAGTAGGATTACAAATTGTTTTACAGGAACCTTTTTATATCACTGCAGTCTGGCTAATGCTCACAACCCATTAAAAATTCCCTGGATTAAAAGGCACAACCTCCTAAGAGCTCTTGACTGTATTTGAATAACAGAGATTTTGGAAGAAGCAGCATTTTAGCCTTGACTAAATCAAAACCAAACCACTTTGCTGTTATTTTAAAGCCATGTCAATAAAGCGAAAGATGTCTGCTGGAGTTAAATTCATTTAAAACCCAGTGTTGAAACAGGAATTCTAAATACTTTTTTCAAGTATTGAGTAATGCATCTTTTTTCTACTAAATTAGCCAAGTTTTCAATACTCAAAATATACGTTACCTCATAGCTTTATTTAACTTCCTAACCCATATTTATCAAATGTTCCACACTTCTACTTGGCTGCAACAGCTTTTTGACAATTGTTACAAGCTGTTTTAATATGCCTATTAACTCACTTTTAGATACTTCTATGATATGCACTAAATATTTCTGTTAAGAACTGCAGGAAACCGCTAACATGGGAGTAGATAGAAGCCCAAGATTTAATTTGGAATTCTAAAGAACACTTTTCTTTAAAGTTTTCCAACTTCTAAAAGGACAGCTATGGCCTTTTGAAGCTATTTGTTTCTCAGACGATATTTTTACTTTAACAAGGACAAATGCATTATCTGAGGTGGCATTAAAATGGAAAAAATTGTGGCAAAAATTAATAATTTTTACTAATTTCACAATTTAATCTACATACTTATTTTGGTTCAAGTATGAGAAATATCATGTAAAAAACAATGCTGAAAGAATGTCAACAATGGTCTTTGATTTTGATGTATACTGGGAAATAACATCACCTAATTTAAAAAATACTGTAATAAAATAAACAATGTATAAACAAGGAAGGGTATTCTTACTTGCAAAAGTAGCAACTTATACAGGACCACATTCTATTAACTGCTAAATAAAACTCCATAAAAGCAAGATCACTTCCTATTCCTTACTTTAATATTTTCACATTAATTATATTTTGTATTATTGGTCTGGTTAGTTATTCTAGTATATGCATGCAGAATAGCAGAGATTTGCATACAAATAAAAGCTGTGCAGTCATATTTTTTTCTAATTTCCCATATATGTCCCTAAACAGCCTAGGATATATGAATTATTCTATCATTTAGATAACAATCTTTGATTGCTATGTGTAATAATATAATCTTTCCAAGATTTAATTAAGCAAGTTCTGAACATGGAAATTAGAAGTAAGGAGCCACTAGAGAAGGATAAATTTAAAAGAGTTGCCCTCCATTCTTAAGCTTTTATGATTTCATTACCTTTACTAAGAGTGAGGAAAAAATTAAAGCAAAGGGAATACAGCTAGTGTCTATCTATTTTTTTTTTTTCTTTTCAAGACAGAGAAGGAAAACTTTGCTCCTAGTGTCCCACCCTTCTCTGACATATATATCATGATGATGCTGTCTGATAATCGATGGGATTCTACAGACTTTGTAAACAGCACAAAATTGAGATTACACATGTAGAATATTTCCTTCTGCTCACCTTTCTGTAGCACAAGCTCAGAAGAAAATTTCCCTTTAATAAAAAATATCATGTTTTTTGGTATTTGTAGTCCATGTATCTATATAAAATAGTTAAATAAAAATTAACTTTACCATAAAATGGAATATCCATATATACTTTTATTGGAGTAAAACCCATGTTATTTTTGAGGCTTGAACTGTCAAAGAGAAATCTTTTGTTCTGATTTTACATGTGATGTTTTTCATGCTGATTATGTCAGCTGACATCAGGAAGACACAGACGATGCAGCAATATCTACCTGCAATGTGTCCCACAGTAAAGCACCTATTTTGGAAACTAAGAGGTAAAAATCAAATAAAATTATTTTACCCATAATACCACTTTTTTAATACTAAAAACTTTTATATATGCACTCCATTTAACCAGCTTCTCTTAGAAACTGCAATTTTGTTTGTATTACCACCTCATTTATTGTCTGGTCTTGTACATCATGTAGGGCTTGTGGGTCTGTTTTGGGTTTCCCCGCTTCCCCATCCCCTCCCCGCCACTATGTTTTAAATTGGATTTATAGGAAGATTGGTATTCTGGAATAATCTTCTTTTAAATTTTGTACAAGAAAGTGATCAAGGAAACTCTGCTTTGAAGTTCTTTTCATACAGCTAGGACTTCTCATCTGTGTTGTTACAGATATTTAATTCCCTCAAACTATTACATCAGCTGTCATGAGTTTAGACATATCTACTACAACTTTGATAAGTACTTAATGCAATGTAATGTAGATCAAGAGTGACCTTGCATGGGATTTTGCTTCAAGTGGATAAATCCATTGATTGAATTTATTTCTTTTTATGGTCCATTTCTGTCAATCATTTTGACAGTGAATGTTTCTTAATGCATCACAACAAAAAGAAATTCAGAAACCATGTCACAGAACAGGCCAACACAATGTTGTGTTTGGGTTTTTTATGCAATGAACTAAGTTAGGTAGGTCCAGTTTTGAGGTTACTAAAAAGCCCAAAAACTTTCTTGATCCTTATGCCTGGGAAAAGATTCTGTATGCAGCAATTTGCATGGAATTTAATAATTATTCTCTTTTAACTCTTGAATAAAAATTATTTATCAGCATTGTTAAGATCTCCAAAATGAAAGTAAGCAGGAAACATTGGGGAGGGGTGGGGGAGAGGAGAGACCATAAAATACCAGCAAGAAAGTAAATTAACTTCTTCAGCATCATATTAATAACTAGAGATGAGGGACTCCACAGGTTTGCAACTTGTGCATGAGCCCTCTTGTGTACCTTCCAACCTCCATGGTTTTCCATTAGTACCCTATTTCACTGGTCTTTTACTAATCAGCATTGCTAGGAGACTGAAGTAACTTTGCAGCTGGGAGGACAGCCTTCCTCCCAGGTACTTTTAGAACTTATTTCAACAGATCTGGGGTATACTTCATATTACATGCTGATTTCTAGGTACATATGCATCATCATCTACAAACACATGAGCCTTTCATACGTGCAAAACTAGTGGTATTACAGATTGTATCTCAATTAGTTTCTCAAGATACCAGCATCAGACTGAGCCTGTTGAATAGATATTAATACATACCTCAAGCAAAGTGGCTTTGTCATCTAAATTGGTCAGCCTTTCTACATTCAGAAAGCTGTTAGGATACACGATACTGTCCATCATGCTGTGGTTGAGACTGGGGATGAAACGTTCCTTAACTTATAGAATAAGAATAGCACAATGATTCTAAGAGGTTATGTCAGTATTGTGGTTTAACTGTCAAGACTGTAAAATGACGAAACAACACAGAGTGAGCAGTTCCTGACAAATGCTGTGTGAAAATGTTTACAAATCCCTTGAGACAAATTTGACAGATATGGTATGGAATTTTAGTTTCATATCTTTCTCTCCCACGTTCTGTACCTATAATACCATAAGATTTTTCTTGACAGTATTTTGATGACAGGAGATAAGGCTACCTATAGAAAGAAAAAAAACAGTGTATCTTTCAAACTTGAGGAATCTGCATTCCTTTTTGCATAAGCAAACTAAAAAAGCCTTGATAAAAAAAAAAATCAGAAGAATAAATCTCATAAGAATCTGAAGGGAAAAAATCTAGATGGACATAAACAACATAATAATATTCTTATAGTAAAATAAAAAGATCTTTTTAATATTCTCTGTAATTCATGAGTTTCTTTTCCTATTAGAAAAGGCCTTCATTGACATTTATTATTTTGAAAATAATCAGGAATGCTGTAATTTCAGAAGCGCCTACACATGTCTGGGAGTACTGTGCATTTGCACCACTTCAATTTTACTCCACAAAGAGGAAAAATCCCCATCATTTATTTAAATCTTCAGCATCTTCTTATTGAGTCAGAATTTACTATAATAACTGTCTTCAGATACACCTGCTATTTCACGCATATCTTAAAGAAAATATATGAATGAGACACCTGTCGCTTTAGAGAGGTTGATTTTGTTCAATTTCTTAAGTTAAACTTTAATCTGGACCAAAATAACCTGATACTTCTTGTAGAAGCAGTGAGCAGCTCAAATTTATTTTTTCATAGTTTAGATATAACAAGGTATATTTAGTTCATAAGAATATTTCCATATTTATATAGCCTTTCTGTCTGTATGCTCTTGAAAGAAAGGAAATAAACTCAATAATTCTACTGAAAGGTTAAAGAAAAATACCCTTTTCCTACCACAGTTTAGCTTAAACAATGGAAATGCTAACTTTAGAGTTTATAATGCAGGACAGAATTGCAAGCTAACAAAATATCCAAAATTCTGATTTTCCTCATTACAAACACAGATAGTTCTTTTGTTTGTTTTTTGTTGGTGGTGTTGTAGTTGTAGCTGGTTGGGTTTTTTGTGGTTTGTTTTTTTTTTTTTTTTTGGTTGCTTTTTTTTTTCTCTCAATATCCAATGCCGTGTTTGCAAGCATGAAGGGTACCCTCAGGGCACACAGCAGAGCGGGGAACATGCTCACTGTAACTATTCTGGATACCTGCACTCTCTTTCCAAGCTTCAAATTAACTCAAATTTCATGTTCACTCTGACCATCCCTGACAATGGACATTATCCCATATCATGTGTGTTGAGAACAGGGCTATCTATCCCCCTCTGTCAGAAAGACAGAGTTGGTCATGACTTATATATTTTCTCTTTTTGCCCATATTTTTAACCAAAAGAGAAAGAAGGGTGAATATTGTTCTTAAAAGCTTATAGTGATGAGAACTCCCACACAGTATCTAAACACATTTGGTTAAACTACTTCTGTACCTCCAGCAGTGGTCAGTGGATGCTGAGAAAAACAGTACAAGAGGAAAAAAGGATGGTTTCTCCTTTATTTCTTAAGGCATTCACCTTTTTTCTGGGTATCGTCAGTCGCAGGCATAAACTTTATCAGTGCTGCAATGTAGTATCTATTCTCATATCAATGCTCTTCACATGGAATCATGATTCATTCTATAAATCCCATGTTGCTAACAACAGAGAGAGATTTAGTTTGGATCAAATGGCAGCAATCCATGAGGTTTCAGCAGAAAGATCTGACCCTGTCTTGGTTAACGTAAACCAGCAACAGTCTAGTAATGTGACACAGCAAGATGCATTTCATAAATCGAGAGCAAAATGTCTTCATTTCCTGCTGCATGTTGAACTCCTAGTGCCTGAATGCAAGGTGAAATCCTGATCATATTGAATTTAATAACAATACTCCTATTGACTTCAAGGATCCAAGCTGTCACATGCTGAAGCCACAGGGTTTTTGAAACACTGGTTTTGGCATACAGAGAAAACCAGTAGCAATTTCATATATTCAGCTTTTCCTTTACAGTAATTCTGGGCATAGTTATATATTTTTTCTTAGTAGCAAGTATAGTCTCTCCTGCTCCCCTTAACTATTGACTATTATGTGATGGATGCATTGTTTCAAGTAATATACATAGAATTTCGCACCCATTTATTGACAATGTGCTAAGTTAGGTACCTTTTAAGCAATTCTCCAGGTAAAAAGACCAATCGTTAACAGACTGAACTCCAGACCTCTCAATATCACAGGCTGTTATCATTTTGAAATTAAGTGTAGAGATTAATCAGCTGATCACTAGTCCTTGAAACCCCAACTGCAATATTGACAGATCATTTTAGGAAGTATTTCCAAGCTTGCATGACTATTGTTGCATTTACTTAAGGAATTATTCATCACATAAATGGCTAGTTAGGAAAATGAACTAATTAACAGAGAAGTTAAATGGAGAAACAAATCAAGCTCAGCACTGCTGAAATGTTGTCATGCTTCCCCATCCAAAGCTGCTAGAAAGGCTTATACTTAAATATTGCTGCATTTTCAAAGCCTTTTACACATGCGTGATGTGTACTACTTCATCCATTTTCTATCACATTATACTAAACAACAATTTCATTTATTATCACAGAATACATGTGCAATACTACAAAATACAGTTCTTCAAGTTTGAGCCCCATTTTTCCTCCTGCTTTCTACTTGAAACTCTTGGTTTGTCTTTTAAGTTCATTTTGAGAACTGTCCTTGTGCATGCTTTTGGACTATTTTATTGTTGATCTGTACCTTTGGGACTTACAGATCTTTCGATCTGTGTTTAATTTCTATTAATGTTTTCTCCACCTCTTCTAATCACAGTGGATATATACATATTCTAAACTCTCTCAATCTTTTGACCAGTAGTGTTCTACAGAACATTAGAAATCAGTTTCACTTTTTAAGCTAAAACTAGCACTGCAATTGCTTACATTTCCTGTTCTATTAATAAATGAGAGTATCTTGTTGAAAATAAAGAGAAAACAGATGGACATTTTTTTAAAGTGTGAAGCTCAATGATTTTGGTAATAACATATTTTCAACCTCTAATACTCTGACTACTTTATATAGAAATAACTTGCTTTTTTTTTTTCTTTCCACACATAAAAAATGACTGACGAGCTTGCTCAGTGGACTTAGGGCAGAACCCAGAACTGAACCTTTTTCTCTCAAGTTTCAGTCCAAACATCTGAACTGGAAAACTGCACAAGGATATAGTGTTCTTATTGGTTGCTGCTACAGAAAATCCCTCCTCCCAGCACCCTAATTCTGTAAAAGCATAAATCATGAATTTATCTTCCCAGACCTGAGCAGTTTGTCTCTGATTTACCTCATGATGCATCAAACATATAAATGGTGCTTTAACTAACATGATGTGGGAGTTAGAATAACACTACCCAGCACCTAGACCACTAATGGTTTCTTAATTACAAAACTGTTGTAGGCTGCATGGGTAGCTGCACCATAATGTTCATGGCCCCTTTTATGCCAGTTTAGCTTTTCAGTATTAATGACTGTTTTAATCTTGCCATTGCTTTGTTCAGTTCTTTCTTTGGCAATTTCTTAGTTACTTATTTTGAGCATCTCAATTAACAGTGCTGACATTCATGCTAATAGGTCTCTTCTGCAATTTCACTTGCAGTTTCAGTTTGGAGCTGATACAGAAAAAGGCCACACAATCACAGCACTGTTTCTGTAAATTTCTGCTACTGAGGGTGCATATAACTCAGCTTCTGAGCTCTTAAAGATGCATCTTTAAAGCCTCACTGTTGTTTTGGGGAAAAGACCATGAATCTCAGGCCACAGTTGTGTTCATGATATACAAATTCTTCTGTTTCCTCCCTCTGTTTCTACGATCTTACAGTGTTTCTTCCTCATAGCTGTGACAAAAGAAAATTGCAAAGTTCGAAGGAAATAAAATTGAGACATTGATTACTTTAATATCTTGTATCTGTCTAGTTTGCTTTCTGGACTACTGTCTTCTGATACAGATATCATCCTTAGAACATCATGACCTGCTTATTCTTTTTCTCAATCTCTAATTTTTCCGTGACATAAATGAAAACATTTCAACCCAAGTCAAGTGAGTTCTTCTTCTATAAAAGCATGATAAGAATCTCAAAATACAATAACCACCTCAAATATCTATTTCTTCAATTCAGGAAAAAGGGAAGATCACAGATAACACAGTATAACAAATATTGGCAATTTGGCTGATAGAAGCATATTCAAGTGCTTGAAACCAATAAAAGCAGCAAAATCAAGAGACAGTTTACCTTTGATCTTCCACCCCAGCAGTGTTCAGGACTAGGAGTGTGGGATGATTAGGAAATGTGGAATTGAACTTATATATTAAATGCAGCATTGTCCACACATAAGGGAAAATGGACTTTCAGGGGCTTTTGGGGCGAGGTGCAGTCACACCTGCTATGCCAGGAATGTGCACTTCACAGCGGTCCCGTAACAGGCAGAGGGTAGAGCGAGGTGGAGATCTCGTGGTTACACTTTGTCCTAACATCAGCAAAAGATGGGAACCAGGTGGTGTAAGAAACTGATAAACTGCATACTTGCTACCCTGAGGCAGGGACCTGTCATCCTTTGGCAGAATGCCATCCTCTGAGCGAACTTTGCTTCATTATAATGTCATTATAATGCATTTACATGCTAAAATACACTCCCATCTCCAATGCGACCCCCCTCCAAAATGAGACCAAACCTCTCTAAGCATGCGCTCTGAATTTCTGGTGTCATATACCTTTAAATCAAAGCGAGAGAAATTTACACCAATGGTAATAAAGGTATGTATGACTGGAGTCACTCAAGCTCCACCTTGAAGGTGAAAATAATATAAAATAACCCAAAAGAGAGGGGGATATCGGGGAAGATACCATCATGGACGAGTCGAGGAAGATAACGTCAACAGACTCCTGGGACTGGTTGATGGGCTGGACCTCTCTTCCCCACCCATAGTGACGCCTGTGGGTAAGACTTGCACTGTATTCAGTGCTTCCCAGGGAAAACTTAGAATCTCTATAGAGTTACTGTCACCTGTATACTTTAGAGCTATGCTGTGTTAACTTTATCAAGCGCTTGTATTCATGTAACCATTATTCGCACGTGCTTTGCAGACAGTTTTATCACCGGCAACCCATACGAACCTGTACCTGTTGCATCAATAAACTGCACTGTTTCAGTAACCAATCGTAATTTTCTCACTGAACACGACCCCATCTCTCAGTGTGGTGGTGAGAGTTCAGTAGCATGATTGACCTGGAAGTGTGGTGCACTATTAGTGAATCCGGACCAGTGAAGTTTGATATAATGAACACTGCCGGACTGATAGTTGCCACTGGCAGTGCACTATCAGTGAATCCGGATCAGTGAGGTTCGAAGTATCGAACACTGCCGGACTGAAGCCGTTCCTGGCCCCTCTAATAAAATAAGGAGTTTGTTTCTCCCCCACATTTAACTCAAAATAGAGCCAGCAATAAAAATCTCACAGCTGTCACGCATCTGAACAGGAGCACAAAAATGGAACAAACAAAAAGGACTTGTTTACTTAGCAAGGCCCAGACTATCAATAGAAATCAGTGCTTTGTTTCACACTCACAACTGGACTGAAAATCACCTCAATGCCAGCAGTAGCTCAAGGTAAGTAGTTGTGTCCAGTAGGTAAAACAGAACACACTGTAGTAATCTGTTCTAACTTTGAAGGTCTATGTATCTGTGTGTGGTTCAAAATACACCCAACAGTTCTCACAGGAAGCACTAATTTTCAACTTTTGTCATACTTCATTACTGTTATTTTGTTCTGTAATTAAGTCAAGTATGCATCTGACAAAGTGAACTTACTGCTCACCCTGAGATGTAAACTCAATAATTTTCACTATTTGTACTTCTCCACAGGGTTCTAGGTCTGCTTTCTGTGCTGCTGTGGCAAAGGTTACAGTATTCTGCAGGCGCTCACTCCTATAAAATGATCAGGGAGATTATAGGAGGCAATAATTTATTGTTCTGATCCTTTGAGTCCACCAATAGTTGCCTGCAAGGACAGAAAGCTCCCTGCTATTGATTTCAAATCAAACCTACTACGGGTGAAATGAAAAACTTGCGCATTACCCCCACTGATTGCAACATATTCTTGGTGACATGTTCCCATTAGGTCATTGAATTCTGATAGCTTACCACTTTGCATTCAAGTTTAACCTTTTCTGTATGCCCTAGAGTGCAAACTGAGACCATTGGACCACTGTTTAAATACTTAATGATTACCTTTACATAACAACAAGAGATAGCATGGAAAAAAGTCAACCCATAAGGAAACTATACAATGCTAATGTTGGCTAAACAAAGGACTTTTGGTAGGAGCAAGTCACCCCACAGTAAGCCAGGTTCCTGGAGTGCCAGAGTGCATACTGGAGATACTGTTTTGCTGGTACAATCTGCAAGTTTAAGGATGTGTTTACAAAGATACTTCAAACTTCAGATATCCCTTAACTAGCTTTCACATACAAAATAGGCTGCCTAAATGACTGGGAGGGGATTGTTTAGAGGGTTGCTTAGATGTAAAATAACAGGGTACCAATTCACCATGATAAAGCCTGAACAGAAACATTCAATGGCAATTTAGCAGATTTTTCAAATGTGTATGAATTAAATACCAAAGCATGAAGAGCTCATCTGGGTCTGTGTCAGCAGCAGAATGTAATGATAGCAGCAAACTATTGTTATGGGGAAAGGAACTGTCTTTCTGTGCTGTTCAGAGCTCTCTTCCACAAGATAATGTAGGCCTTGCTATTTTAGAAGACTTGGACAAGAGAACCAAGATACTTTTTCCTATCTTAGCAAATTCACATTAGTAGCACTAAAAAAATACATTAATGTTAATCTTACTGATTTAGGCTAAGAAGTTCACTTTGTTTCTAACACCTTGACATGGCTGAAATCAATCTAACAAAGAATTGCATTCTCTTTGGCAGCTGCGTCTTTCCTTCACCATTTTTTAAAATACTATTTTAATTATAGGTGTAGAAATTTGCATCCTGTCCAGAAGGGTTGAAAACAGTAAACAAGAATATGGTTCCCAATAGGCTTTCTAGACAGGAATTTTTCAGCACCTGTACTCTGCTAATTCTTTAATAACTATTTACACATACATTTCTACTTCTCCCAGGTGCCATTACAGGAAAATGCAAGAAACTTCAGAGAGATACTACAGCACATTTACTTCATCCAATTGAATCCAATCCTCCTTTAGAACTCCCTAACAGAAATCAATCCATTTTGCTGACACCTGACTGCTATGAACAACATAACATGTTATTGCGGCTGTCATTTAACTATCCTCCTACTTAAAATGCTGCATGTCGAATGCTACAAAATGCAGAGCTTACAGAGATGGCATAGCTTTCATGAAGGCTTCCCCTTTAATTAAATGCAAAGCTTGCACCCAGCTCTGTAATGCACTCTCTTCTCCTATCAGCCCAGCAGCAGCTTGCTGAATGTAAAATTGTCCTAATAGTAGTTATGCTTGAAAATTGTTTTCATGTAAAATAGTAGTTCTGTTGTAAATGTTGAAACTCCAGTTCCAGGGCCCAAAGATAATTTTGAGTCTATTATATTCTTCCTGAATGTTTCTCTCACCATCTGTCCTAGGTCAATTCAGTGCCCACTAAAGAGTGACCAAGACTTACAGCTGCTCTTTGTTCTCTAGGACCTCCAGAAGAAGTAATGGCATTACAAACTCCTACCTACAGGTGCCAAACCATGTCCATCATAACCTGATGGAAACTAAGTTGCTAGGGGTGGTTTATGTGGCATGAACACAGGACCATTAGTCTTCCTGTAGCAATGGCTATGGTGTGTCATTTGTACTGACAGCTAGAGCAAACAACCCATTTTCAGTACACAGGCCATACAATATAACTCCCTCTGTCATTTTGGAATGAGGCAGGTAACCCAGGAGCAAAAGGCTACAAATTCTCTGAACTACCCTGGCCCCTTGCAGCAACCTTTGGCCCAGCTTTCCTGAATCACACAGCTTAGAAAAAGTGGTCAGCTGGGTCATTTGTTGTAATTTGAGTCAGCCTTGAGCAGCCTTCGGATGTGTAGAACATCAGCAGGCACTGCTGACTGCTCTGCTCAAGGGAGTCACAGTTTATCTGCCTGCTAAACGTACACAAGTGGTTGCAAACAGCTATTACTGCAGTGAAAAATCTGCATACAGCACATTGCTGTCACAGCATGTGCTGTTGAGGGATTGTTTGGAAATCATAGTAAATAAAACAAGATTTTCTTAATGCAGGCTACTTTGTTATGTTTTACACTAAAGCCTTCATGTTACACCTTAGGTAGTTCATCCACTATTGTTGACAAAAGGGTAGAAAAGAGAGGAGACAATTGCATAGAAATACTGCAATAGAACCAGATGCTCCCATTCCCCCAGGCCGTGGCATTGTACCTCTTTCTATAACTTTGGTATTTCTGTCTTCCCCCACCCCTTTTGTCCCATCTGCACCCTCCTCCTCTGCCTCTTTGTCACGCTATTTTTCAGTTTGACTTCACCAGAGAGAAGTGCTTATTTTGCCATCTTCCTTACAGTGAACTGAACGCGCCAAACAGTGTAGCTGGATTTGACAAAGGAAAGGGACTCCCCTAAAAAACCCAACCAAACAACCAACAAAAAACCCCATATAAAACTATTACTCCACTGCTTTACTCACCAACAGCACTGGCTTCACTGGGCAGACACTCTCCAGACACTCTCTGCATCAGTTGATGATCTGGTAGGTAGACTGACAGCCATCCCCCCCTGCCAGTTTTGTTAACTTCTGTTTTAGTTTCAGTTTGGAAGTAAAGCAATGAAAGTGTGTTGGCTTTAGCTGAATGACAAATAGTTTGTTTCAGAAAATCACTAGATTAATTTCCATCATTCAAAAAGCATTGCACTTAATGGGAATTTATAAAGGAGTTGTTCATATATTTAAATGTATAACTCTAAATTTAATTTCTGTGAAGTTCTGTCTTCATATGTTATTGTGTACCAAGGATAGGCCTTCTTTGAATTCTCTGGCCCTTCCACTTACATTAATGTTTTGCTTTTAATCCTCCCTCTGCTTTTACTACTTTCAGAGAACAATAGAGAAGCCCTCTTGTAGTTCATTTACCACCTGAAGACACTAAATAATAGTTGCAGGGCCTCATTCATTAAATCTCTCTGTAAGATCAGAAACATTAGGCAGCCAGTCAAGGTTGTGGTTTTCTAAAATATTTTCATCAGTGAAATTAGAGCATTTATCCAAACAAACATAAGCAGACTGTTTCAAGTGGGGTTGGAAATGCTGACCTCCTATGCTGGTCCAAAGCACCTTGCTATATTGTTTTCATTTTCAATACCCATTATTTTACCAGGCCTTCTGGCAAGTTGTGTGTTTTTTCCTTTGTTTTCTACCTTTTGCTATCTAACATATTTTTGAACCTGTCCTACACTGGGGTTCATGAATTAATGGTCAGTATTTGTTGAGTCCAATTTGAGTTTTAAACCTGATCTTAAACCAATTGTCATTGTAATTATTTTTATGAAAGTACAGTAGAACTGCTTGGGGGCTTAAGCATGTACTGGATAAATGCTCAGCAACTGATGCTTTTCAGAATAAGGACCAGTGGTTTTGTTTGTTCCTATGAAGCCCTTGCATATATTGCTCCTCTCATAAATACATAAATAAATAAATAAGAAAAGAAAAAATTTCACCTTTTCACTTCCTGGAATGGAACAGTAAATAAGTGGTCCAAGGACCACTTCATTAGAAAACGGTCTCCCACATATTTTCGGGAACTAAACAAGCAAACATTATTTATATCCATTTTTTTTACCAGTAATAAAAATTTTCTAAACTATTTTAATAAATTAATGTTAATTCGGCTTTCCCAAATGTGAGCAAAACAGAGAAATTATCTTCATGAGCATAGACCCATCAAAATCCAACTCAGTAATCATGATGGAACATTCACAACTTCCCTGGGCAACCCATTCCAGTGCCTCACCACCCTTACAGTAAAGAATTTCTTCCTCATATCCAATCAAAACTTCCCCTGTTTAAGTTTGAACCCATTACCCCTTGTCCTATCACCACAGTCCCTAATGAAGAGTCCCTTCCTAGCAACCCTATAGGCCCCCTGCAGATACTGGAAGGCTGCTATGAGGTCTCCCAGCAATTTCATACTGATATGAATTTGTTTAAAAGGTGACCTGGACAATGAAGCAAGTATAATGAAATTGGAAACAGATAATTCAATAAAGTCAAAAGTAATAATTAGAGGAAATTTTAGTGCAACACTTATCTGCAGAAATGATCACTTTGGAATAATAATATGCTTATGTAAGGAAATTTACAATACAAAATGTCTGACTGGTTGATTCAAAAATAATACAAAAAGGAGTTTTATTTTAGCAGATTACAAAACAAGTGAGGGAAATAAAGAAACAAGACTGCTATCATTAATATGACACTACTGATTTCAGCGGAACAAAGAAAGCCTATTGAATTTGATAAAAATATATGCTTTTATCTTTTACAATTAAATTTCACCCAACTTGAGCTTTAAAAAGAATGCTTGTTTAAATTCATAATATGTTTTCCAGAAGACAACTGTCGCTGCATGGGCATTCAGTGGAGAACATCAGTCATTCCCACTGTGCATGAGAAGAGGGAGAACTCAGCTAGGGCATAAGACTACATTTCACCCGCTCACAGGGTAAGTACATTTCATCTGCTCACAGGGTAAGCCTCCCAACTCTTCTCTCACTTGCTTCCGTAGACAATCGAGATTAGTTTAATATTAATTTAGTCTCTTGATCCTCTGGTCTAGTGCCCTCACTGAGCTGAGATCAGTATGAATAAAATATCCAGTGGAGCTCCACAGCAAAGGTCACGCAATTTTGACCACTCTTTAACCACAAAGTTTTCAATCAACTTTCAACTGATTCAAGACATGGGGACAAACTCCCAATTGACCTTCACAGATCTCGTGCCTTTCCCATCCAAATGTAAGGTGTGTAGCCCAAACCTATCTTTGTATAAAAGATTTTGAGATACTTTGAAATACAAACAAAATTAAAACTATCAAAATAAATTGCTGCCTGGCATGAATAGTTCTCCCAGAGGGAAAATTACAAGAGAGAGCATGAACAAACCAAGACTTTTTACACCACTTATTGAGCAGCAGCCCCACTCATGAAATTTATCCAGTTTTGAAACACAACCAACAGTTCTCTCTGAAAAAATAAGCAACAATCTCATATGTTAAATACATGCACACAAAGAGGAGAAATATTCCACTAACTAACACTAACTCCATTTCCTCCAGGTAAGCTCCATGTTCAGAGCCCTTTGCATGTGCTTCAGAAACATTTGGCTTTTCCAACTGCAAGCAACTTCCAGGCATTCATCCCCCTCATCTGCTCTCAGCATGGGGCTTTGGCCTGGAGGGAAGCATCCACCAGGATGAGGATCTGGTTCGAGACCATCTTAAGAACCTGAAAGTGAAAAAGTCCATGGGACTGGATGAAATCCATCTGTGGGTCCTGATGGAGCTGGCAAATGAGCTTGCTAAGCCACTGTTCATCATATTTGAAAAATCATGGCAGTCAGGTGAAGTTTGCAATGACTGGAAAAGGGGAAATATAACCCCCATTTTCAAGAAGGGGAAAATGGATGACTCAGGAAATTACAGAGCAGTCAGCCTCACCTCTGTGCCTGGCAAAATCTTGGATCAGATTCTCCTAGAAGCCATGCTGAGGCACATGAAAAACAACAAGATGCTTGGTGACAGCCAGCATGGCTTCACTAAGGGGGAATCCTGCCTGACCAATTTGGTGGCCTTGCATAATGGGACTACGGAACTGATGGTCAGGGATAGAACAGTTGACATCATCTACCTGGACTGGTACAAAGCATTTGTCACTGTCCCACATGACATCCTTGTCTCTAAATTGGAGAGACATCAATTTGATAGATG
>JAOEHX010028765.1:20870-51466 GCA_025448015.1 Bolborhynchus lineola | reverse complement strand
AGCAATGTCTATTATCAAGCTAATTCTTTACCCTAATTAAAACAAGGCAATGCACAAAAGAATTAAAACAACAAAGCTCAATTAAAAACAAGACAAGCTTCCACATATCCACAACCTCTACAGCAGGAATGATTAGAGACCACGTTCAGCAAGAGCCTATGACTAAGTTTAGCCTTAAAACATACAATTAAAACCCCATAAAGTGATCCTGGGAACATCTTTTAGTGCTGGAGATTTTCAAGGCAGCATCTTCTATAAATAGCTTCTGTTTGACAAAACACAGTCTAATATATTTTGTCTTCCCACCACACCAGAGTCTACTAGCCCCTTGCTGCTCTAGCTTTGGAGCAACTAGTCTAGATATAATGATTTTGCTTTGGCATCTCCCACAGGCACTGAGGCAGGCAGGAATTGCTCATGGAATGAAAGCTGCCTTTCTCAAAGGAGGTTCCTACCTAATCAAGCATGAAGGTTTTTAAAGCAAGCAGCAATAACTGTCAGTCACACAAACTTGGTGTTAATTCCATGCGCTGATTTCCTTTGTGCCCTGACTTCACCTCAGAGCAGTGGTTAAGAACTGTCACAAAATGACTTATGGAACTAATACTGTAACAATTAATTATTCAAAGCTGCTCTCAGCTCTCAATCCAGATTCCAGCTCTCACTCCATGAGTCAAGAAATTCTTCTCAGAGCACAGACTGTCATTTAGTGTGTGACATCTCTGAAAGCTGGGGGACACATAGCTACTGCAGCAATAACCAGGACTTTTGCTGAGGGTGGCACACCAAAAGCTTTGATACAATGAGATTCCATGGGACAAATTACTTTATATCAGATGCTTTACGGTTAATTTGTTTGTGTACAGTGCTACACATCAGTAGTAGTAGTGGTGATACGTAAGAGGTAATTGCTCAAATGAAGCATCTCAAATGATAAGAAGCTAACTCTAGTTTTACATACTATATACAGCATTTGTATTGTACCAGTTAGAAAAGAGAAAGAAGAACCAGATTTCCTATAGCGAAAGCCACTTGAAATTACTTAACACTCCACACGTAATTAAATCCAAACAGAATTTCTTTATGATAAAGCTTTGAAAACAACCTGGTGCCCTCAGGTGGCAGAACTCAATACTTCCTCCAACAAATTCTTTCAGACAATGCTTAGAGGGAAGGATTTGCTTCAACACCCTTCAAGCAACTCAGGAGCAACATTGTGATTTCAAGTCCTACACGTGTCCAACTGATAAAGCAGATTATTAGGTCAGAAATAAATATTAGGATACCAGAGAGGTACTGAAAGTCTTTTTTTTTTTTTTTTCCCCCATAAAAATAAAAGGTAAATGTAGCTACAAAGGATTAGTTCAACAGATTTACCATTGAAATACTTACAATTCTTTCCTAAGTTCTTCCACTTTCTTGTTCTCCAGATTTAGCAGCTCTTTTGATTTATTAAGTTCCTCTTCATTTTTCAGGTTGTTTTGTTTAAGCATGTCCAACTTAAAGACGGGAAAAAAAGCCTCATTACACTAATGGAACTACACAGTTCGTTAAAAAGAAATTAATTCCTGTCAGAGATCTTGTTGCATGGGACAAGTTGTTGTCTATTTACTGAGCTTGCATTGACCACGTAAACACCGCAAGCTTGGAATCTCAGTCACTAGCATTTGGTGACACAATATATTGTATAACAGATAATCTCCAACCATTCTCATGGCATTACAGCACTCTGTAGACTTTCAATGTTAATCCAGAAAAGTGAACCCCTGCCATTATTCACATCACAGCTTTTAATTCTCGAGTCATCACATCTCATTGGAAATCATGACTGCTCCAGCACAAGCTGTGGTGTTTAGGGTACCCCAGCTGTTCACTACCCATTACTATGGGAGCTGCAGAAGCTCAAAGAGCCAAAGAGACCCACAGAGTGCTCCACATCTGCAGGAAAGATGCCAGTTCAATGTTCAGACTAAATACAAAAGATAGTTTGTCACTGCACCAAGATTTAAGGGACTACCTTACCTTCTATGTGTTATTTGAAACCACAAGCAAAATTCAGAAGGACACAGGTCACCTGGCTATGTCAAACACCTAGATTTGCCATCAATATGTATGCATCTAATAAGCTGTTACAATTTACAAGCTAGTCTCTATTGTGGGGGGAGAGTGACAGAATCCACCTCTTGCCCAACCTAATTCTCTGTAATTCAGTAGTTCTTCCATACAAACCAGGCAAATCTTTTCATTAAAAAGCATTTAAATGTGCTTACTTCATTCTGTAGCTTCTCATTTGTCTGTCTGGAGTTCTCCAAAGAGGCCAAAGTTTCTATCTTTTCTTTGTGAATGGCATCCTTCTCTTTGGTCACCTTCTCCACAGTCTGTATAACATCATCTGCTATTTTGGCAGCCTATATATAAAGGCAGGGAAAAAAGGGTATTACCAAAGGGATCTCTGAAAACAGAAGATGAACCACAATACTTTATGCACAGCCCCACAGTTTGCCAGCTATTTTTCAATTAAATAAGGACTTCAACTGTGAATTTGCATTTTGAAGCTGCATAAAGTATAAAAATAAAGGGACATGAGAAGATTCAGTTCCATGCAGAAACAGATCATAACCCCATGCTTGTGTTACCACTGAGGAGGCCCGCTGCTTCTTATTTAACTCCTGGATTTCTAATTACCACCGCTGTGATTGCTCTGAGGTTGCTAATCACTTTAGACAGCAGTAGTTCAACAATATTCACCTCCAACAGTGTTCTGTGTTCAGAAAACGGGGATTTATAAAAAGCTGTTCAAAATTTGAAAAAGAATTCAAAATTAACTAGGAGATAAAGCCAATTACTGCATTGTTTCAGTGTTGTCCGTTATACCTTCATGAAAGGAAATACTTCATAAGCCTATTACAACACCTTGATGGGTAGAATACATTTCCTATCGGATATCTTGATTCCAATCTGTATTCAAAGTGATTTCATGGACTTCAAGCCACAAAAACTGAAATTCAAAATGCTTTGCAGAATTTGTTGGTGGTGAATACCAAACACTTCTGTGAATAAAAAGAACACCAGGATTGTCCATGTCTTTAACAGACTGAAAGCCCTGTAATGTGAATTTAAATGGCTCTCTTACAGTACTTTTTATCCAATTACATTGACAGGAGCAGTGGGTTGGTTTGTATTTTTCCACGTAAGTCAAATTTGAAGTTTGTTGTAATTTAACATAAAATGGCACAAAGGTCTAATCTAAAACCTTCTCTCTTACTACTCTAGCTTTTAAGCTGCAGAGTACCTTCAACAGAAGGTGCTGCTCCATTTCTCCTGCCAGATTCTAGAAACAAAACTTCCTTTTATTCACAGTTTATGTTGTTTTCTTGCAACATTCAGCAACCACATGGGCTTTTACATTGAGAAATAATTTTGTTTTCAATATTGAAGTGTCTTTCAGACTCACAACTTGAAAAAAACCCAGAATAATATATGCAGAGCGACCATAATTCCAGCCTGTTTATACCGAGATGAAGTGCTGATTGTGCAATGAAGTTCAGAGAGGAAACCACCAGGTTAGTGCTCAGTATTAGTATAACCATATTTGATTGTTTAACAATGTGTTTCAATACCTCAATTTTTTGTGCTATTGTTTGGGCCTGGAGAATCTCAATCTCTTTTAGTTTCAAAGCCAGATTGTTCATCTCCTCCTGCAGCATCTGATTTTTGCCCTGAGACACCAGCAATTTGCTCGAGAGGTCACTATTAGTGTGTTCTAAAAGTGCTACTTTGTCATGCAGTTTATAATAATCCTTGGATAATTTCTCCTTCTCTTTTAATCTTTCTTCCTTAATGGTGACCAGACTCTCCTGTTCAGCATGCAGACTGTTGTTTTCCTGAAGTAACTTTGTTCTCTCCTTCTCCACCACCTCATGCCTGAGTTGAAGCTCACCCAACCTCTTGGAGACGCAGCTGTGCAAGTCCTCAAGCTCTGCTTTGGATTCAGACAGGGAAGTAAAGTCACTCTTCAGTCGCTCGATACTGGAAGCGAGCTGCCCCATCTCTATACAGAGGCTTTCTTTTTCTTTAATGGTTTCCACCAGTTTAGTTTCAGATTTTCCTTTTTCCTGAACTAAAAGTTCTTTCTCAGTCAGAAATTCTTTGTTTTTTTCTCTCAGCTCTTGTATCTCCTTTTCTAAGAAGCCGATGTTGCTTTGAAGTTCCACACGTTCTAATGAGAAGGACTCCTTGTCCAGTTTTCTGGCTTCCTTTTCTATGGTTAAGTTTTCTTTCAGAATCACAAGCTCTCCATTTAATTTCTGACACTGATCTTGCAATTCAGTCCTCTCTCTGGTCAGCGTTTCCTTCTCAGAAGAACAGGTCTCATATGAAGATGACAGTACCTGCCTGGCATGTGATACAGCAGCCAGTTCGTTTTCTAATGTTCTTTTGGCATCCTGGGCCTCTTTCAGGAGGTTTGAAAGGTCACATTTACAGGCTGTCAGCTCTTGATTTTCTAGAGTCTTTTTACTTAGTTCTTCTTTGAGGGCTTCAATGGAATTTTGGAGTGTGGTATTCTCTTGGGCCAGAGCTTTCTGGGCCGAGACACCCAGTTCACATTCAATTTTCATATCAGAAACTGCATTTGCAAAAGACTTGTTTTCTTCACGAACCTCTAAGTATTTGTTCTCCAACTCCTCCTTCTCTTGGAGAAGAGCTTCATTGCGCTTTTCCAATTGCAATGACTTATGAAAAACAGATTCCTTTTCTAAGTTCAGTTTGTTTATTTTCTCAGTAAAGTCTCTCTCAGCAAGCACAGCATCTGCTGCAGCCTTGGCAAGCTTTACAGCAATCGCATTATTTTCATTTAAAAGTTTCTCTCTTTCAGCCAAAAGCCTTTGCTCTGACGAAGAAAGAGCCTCTTTCTCTTGAAGTAACTGAACACATTTGGAGTTTGATATCTCTCTTGAGGCTTTAATTTCCTCAAGAAGACAAGAGAGACTAGCAAGGGAATCCTTCAGCTCTGTATTGTCTTTCATCACCTTTTTAAGTTCTTTATGTCCAGTCTCTAGCTCTGTTTTCATCTCTTCTGTTCTCACATTCAATGTTTGGTTTTCACGGACTATATTGTCTAAACTCACACGCAGCTCTTCTATGCTTTTAAGGAGC
Organism: Bolborhynchus lineola; assembly: GCA_025448015.1. NCBI lineage: Eukaryota > Metazoa > Chordata > Aves > Psittaciformes > Psittacidae > Bolborhynchus > Bolborhynchus lineola. The sequence continues at coordinate 46,309 of JAOEHX010028765.1, read as the reverse complement.
ATCTCCTTCTCGAACTGCAGGCTCTCAGTTGTCTGCAATAGAATGTTAACTTCATTTTTTAAGGCTATGTTTGCATTTTTAAGATCCAATTGTTCACCTAGGGCTGAATCTCTCTCTGCAGTCAGAGTTGACACCTCCTGCAGTAGCTTTCTTTGCTCTTTGGCCAGTGCCTCACATGAACTTTCCAGCTTCTGAATAACATTATCTTTGTCTTTAACAACTGCATCTTTCTCTTCCAATAGCTTCTTCTGGTAATTTTCCAGTTCCTCCCATGCCTTGATATGGTTCTGACAAGCCACATCCATGGCATCTTTGTTGGCCTGAAGTTCTTTCAACTGCTGGAGCAAGGCTGACTCTGAAGACTGGAGAGCATTGTTTTCTTGAGTTACCTTCAGGAGTTCTGCCTGTGCTGCCTCTATTTCAGAGAGTAATTTGCTGTTCTCCAATATTAGTGCTAACTTTTCTGAGCTTTCCTGCTGGGTTTTGGCCTCAGCCTCTTCCTTCTGCTTTAGGATTGTCTTATTTTCTGAATTCAGTTCTTCTTTTATTGTCCAAAGTTCTTCTTGGTCTTGTTGCATTAACGAAACCTTTGATTCCAATTCTAGAAGTTTGGATAACAAGGAACCTCTCTCTAATTTTAAAGCATCTCCTTCCTGTGCCAAAGTCTCTTTTTCTGATATCAAACCCCTCATCTTGTCTGACATTAGTTCAATTTCTTTTCTGGCTGATGCTAACACAGAGCTTAAGGACTAAAGAAATAAAGTCAGGGAGAAGGGAAAACAAAAATGAAATCAAGCAAAAAATGAGAAATGTACTTTAAGGGTAAACAGCGCTATTATCATTTCAATTTGTAGAAAGTGCATACACTGACACACAGTAACTGTGTGAACTCACATGTTGAACCCACCCCTAATTTTTCATTACAAAACACCTGCCATCTGCAAGAAAACTTTTCAGTTATTAAATACTAATAAAAAACCTCATTGTGGTTTTCAGGCTCCTCCATACAAGATTCCATCTTGGTTTTGAAACTACTCTGAATGAATATTCTGGATGTAAATCACTCAGAAGGAAGAGACACAGAATGATTTCCTGAGAATCCAAGTGAATTAAAATGCAGGGAGTTATATTAGATACTGACTTCCCATTCTCAAATTCACCTTCTATAAAGAAATTCTTCTCACGATTCTACCAAAAATATGTTGTCATAACCCACTGAATTCAAAACACCCCATCAGTGGTGTATTTGAAGTTAACCTGTGTGCCAATTTATACACTAAATATTATGCTAAAGCATAAAACAGAGACTATAGCAAATAACTGCTGAGGGATGAAAGCAAGCAGTAATGTCAAAGAAACAGAAGGAAAAAGAAGTAAAATTGCTAAAGCCAAGCTACACATTACACAGTTGGATGTAATTTAGGGTCAAACTACAGAACAAAATCTCAGCTGTGTAACTTAAATGAAATAGTTCACAACATATCTTAAAAGTAATTCATGCATTTAAAAAACCCCAGAGAATAACATCTGTCTGCAACTGACTCTGCTGAGCCAGATACCCATGAACATAAAATGTCAGCATCAAAGAAGTGTATTTCATAGATTCTTGTCTGATCTAGAGAAGACAACCTGTTAGCTGTGTGTGCTTCTCTTCCCTAACCAGTATTAATCCACCCTGGAGAAGTTCAAATCCGAAACACTGCAAAAACGTTACTATGAAATGTAAAGCAAAAACCAGGGATTCACCCAAACAGAAAGAGTGACACTGTAAATGACTTGCAGAGTACCCAAGGTACATACTTTGGCCTCTTCCGCTTGCTTCCTCAGCTCCTCAGCCTCTGTTTCTAACTCAGCGTTTTTCTTCTGTGCTACTTTCAGTGCCTCTTCTGCATCCAGCAAGTTCTGCTTAAACCCTTCAATATCTGCATCATGTTTAGTGACCAGCTCAGAAGTTTCCTTTTCATACTTTGCCTGGAGATCCTTATACTGATTCTGACTTGTCTCGATTTGCTTTTTCTGACAGAAGACAAAATTGGAACACAATTAAAGAGCAGCAGTACAATATTCTGCACACAGCTACTGCTTTTACATTTGTTCTTACCATGTCCATAAGTTGATCCTGCATATTTTTCAGTTCTGCTTGATGAATCCTGAGGGTTTCTTGCTGATTCTGCTCAGCTTTCTGTGTTGTCTGCTCCACATTTTTCTGAAGCTGAACAGCCTTTTCATTTGCTTTTGTAAGCTCAAGTTGTATTTGCTCCAACTGCCTAGAAAGACCAAATAAAAGCACATTACTTTTTGCTGACAGCACAACAAGCTTGGAGATGAAAGACTCAAAATTACACTGAAGTTCTATGTTCCATCCAAGCATTTAGAAAGAGATTTAATTATTTAACATAGAGAGATGTTCTGCTAAATTAAACACACGTAAGTGAGACCAAGCACTTGCTTGTGAGCAGAGCAACACAGCTGCCAGCTACTTTGCCCCCAGTCTGGTTTTGCAAAGGTAAAGGACAACTATTCCACACACAATTTTTATTTGAAACAAAACACATTTTCTCTTGCTAGACAGAAATGTAGAAAGGTTTTTTTATATATCTGTCAATCAAGCTTATCAGGCAATCAAATGATCACAAACCAGCCTAGATTACTGACAAGGTCATTTACTCTGGGCAATGAGAAGCATGTTACACAAGAACTTTAGAATTATAAATGTTAGATGCTGTTCAGATCACTCTGAGGAGACTGTTTTGATTAATTCAGTTTGCTAGAACAAGTTCACTTGTCACATCAATGCGACGCTCAGGAGCATCGTGTTCAGACAATTACAAAAAGATAAGATGAGAAGCTGGAGTGCAAGAGCAATGAATTACTGTGACACTGACAGAATACCTTTCTTTTAACCGGAGCTCATCATTCATTTTTGTAAGCTGGGCAGAGCTGTCTCCTGAAGACTTCATGATTTCTGCAATATCATTTTCAAGTTTGGCTTTAGCTTCAACCAGCTGCTGTTCTTTCTCTTCTCGCTCCTTCAATTTCTTCTCCATCACTGAGCAAGACAAGGCTGTTAGTCAAGCACATTTCAAAGAAAGGGTATGCACAGCCCAGCTAGCAGACAGCAAAGAACTATAACCAGAGCAATAGTGATGCTGCAGATGTTGCAAACTACCCGTTTGAAGTATAAAATTATGATTGTTCAGACTTTCAACTGTAGCAAAAGGTTAAGATCCCTCCAGAAATAGTGAAAATGCAGCTAGTCAAGAAATTTTTCTTCCAGAAGTGATTCACTTCAGACCATGAGAAGTGGACATGAATTATACCCATATCAGAGGGTAATCAAGCAGAGGGGTCTGCACATTTACAGGTGAGGCATCTCATCAGCAGAGCAGTGGAAGACAAGCAATGCAAGCAACATGAAGCTACAGTGAAAAAGTTATTTAGTCCAGAGCAGAAACTGCCACCAAAAGCAAAATCAGCCCTTGGGATGATGTCTATAGTCCCAACAATGCCTTGAAAGGTTTGCTCACAGGGTGCATAGCCATTCTTAATTTCTTTCTACATCAGTTTTAAATTGACATGTACACTAGAAAAATACAGAAAGACTCCCTCCTATGAGATAGGAAGGAGGAGACAACCAGACTAATGCAGTCTTTTCGATGTCCTTAAGAAGAAGATGCAACTTACGGACAATGCTTCTAGGAATTAACTCTCATGTTTGTAATGTTTCAGGCTGGTCCCCAAGCCTTTGTCCGCAACCTGACCATCACCACAGCGTAATTTTGTGGCAAATAGAACAAGAATTTGACTACTGATTCAGAATGCATTCAGCCATGCACTTGGAATGGCTTTACTGCGCTAGTTCTTTGCCATCATCATCACCACCTTGCTGGGTCACTATACACAGTGCCACAACAGCTGTTCTCTGCCTAGCAAAAGGCATTCTCTTGAAGGCATACGCATTTGGGAAACTGTTAAGTAATACAGCGTGGCGAGCTGAGCTGCAGGAGGCATATGGAAGCGCAAAGCTGATGCATTGTTCAGAACATTCTGGTTTATTACTTCCTTACCAGTCAAACTAGACTTCAGCTGTTCCAGTTCTGAGGACATGAGTGCAAACTGCTCTTCCTTTTGGTTTAGTTTTTTTATTGTTTCTATGCAAGCAAAATTTTGAAAACAAAGTTAGTAACTACTCAGATGCAGACAATTCCACCTACTTGCAAGGTACATAACTCTCAAGAAGAGAGGCTGGAAGTAACCCTGTCCTTTCCAATGCTGCTGAAGCTGCTGTACCACCATGTGTAAATTGGAAAGTGCACGGAAGAAACCTTAATTTTGCAGCATTTATTTTCTGCATCTTTTTAGTTCTTGGTTTGGTCTAGCAGCAGACATACCTTGCATAGTTTGTTGAACGTTTTCTGCTTCATCAGCTGCACTAGTAAACTTTTCTTTCTGAAAAATGGATAAAAACCTAAGGTAAGGTTTGGTAACAGCAGTATAATTCAACCCCTGAATGTATATTAGGTGTTTTTCAAGTGAAAAATAGATCAGTCTTCATGCCTATTAAACAGATCCAAAGTTTCTGAATTACAGTTTAGCGTAGATGTATTCAGCACCATAACGCAACATCTCCATTTCCTTGGCTGCAAGTCCCTAAACATTCAAAATAACTTCTCCACCAGCAGGCTTAGCAACAGAACTGCAGCCAGAGTCCAGTTTGGGATTTCTGGATTCAACATAAGAAGCCATTCATGCTGCTTATAGGCTGCACAACGGACATTTGCAACCCTGTGATCAGTCCTGTACCAGTGTTTTCCAGCTCTACCCGCAGGAAGAGATACTCAGATGTGAAGAAAAGGGAGGATGCTGAGGAAGATAAGTGACAGTCCCTTCCACGCAACTTCAAGTATCTACTGTGGCTGTGGAAAGATTTTAACAGGAATAGTAAAACCTAAAAGCATTTCTCTTTGTTACTAACTCCAGTGTAGTTCCTCAGGAAAATCCCACATAACTACAGAATACTTGCAAATTTAACTGCATTTACCAAATGAGAAATCAGATGAAAAATGTCTTTGAAACCCTTTTGTAAGACGTGTATAGCAAGCATTAATTTGTATAAGGTATAGGAAAGGGCCATGTGTTCCTTAGTAAGTACATTTAAACTACAAGCTGCTTTGGTTTGATTTAATATTTCATCTGAAATCCACAAACAGATGAGTTCTATTTAGACAAAACACCTGATAACACAGAACTCAGGTGAAATGCTCTTTATTCTGAGACAGAACCTATCAGTCATGAAACTTTGCCTTCTTGTTATGAGTAAAACAGCTTTGAAAGACTCTGCTCAGAGTCAATCCACAGATTTCAAATTACAGGCTCACCATGAAAACCAAAATCCAAAGGATATAGTAAAATTCTGGGGTATTACTCACCAAAACTTGAAGCTCCTTTTCCAAAGAATCTTTAACTTGGTTTACTGCACTCAAGTTTTTCTCAAGGTCAAGAAGCTTTTGCTCTTTGCCCTGCAGTTCTTTGGCCAGATTACTAGCCTAACAAGGATGATGAAATGGGAGTAAAATAAAATTACAAACATGAATGGAAAATCAGGAAAATTAAAAGGTGAAGCTGAAAGAAATGAACATTAAAATCACTGCAAGATGAAAAAAGTAATAAGAAACTGAAGGAAAAGAGTGATGTGTTAATGGAGTGAAGCTGACTTCCACTGATGACTACATACATCACAGTGCTAACTGCATCCTGGAACGTATTTGGAATCATTAAAATTTAGCTCTTGGAATTAATGGTGAAAACATTATTTAATGGCAGATGGTTTTGAGTACATTCACAATTTCAGCATCAGCTGAACCAGTAGTTGTGGTCCTTCAGTAATTTTTTTAACTGATCAATTTAGCATTGATGCTTCATCTGGCTATTCAGGCCAATGCACATTGGATGCAGTTTTTCAGAAGGCTCTGTACCACCCAGGGGTAGTGCAGAAACCCACTGTGACCTCAGAAACAGAGTCAAAGGTCCATAGAAATCTGGTATCTCAGCACCACCTGTAAAGGGTTTAAGAAAGCTACTTCCAGTGACTTCCTCACTGCTTTTAGAATCAGAGGGCTGGCTTGTCAGGTCACAGATTGGGGATGCTCTAAAATGAAATGGTATCCTGGCACCGAGCTGCAGTGGTGGAACAACTTCCATGTACTGAATGCCATACTATCACCTTTAAAGAGACAAAAGACCCAAAGCCATGACAGATCTCGGTAAGATGTATCACACTGCAGCCTGTGCTTCAGGAATGCTGTGAAGCAGTGCCTAAAAAAATCACTGCATACCCTTGTCTTAAGAATAAGTTCAACCATGATCTCTTCTGCTTTATTTTGTTCTTAATAGCTCCTTCCATCACCTTGTTTGATGAGCGACAAGGTAACGAAGGAACAGAGGGAACAACTGCCCACTGCTCCCCAAGTCACTTTACCCGAAACCTCTATCACCAAAGGTTAAAAACTTAAGACATGTGGATTCTTCTCCCAAATAAACCAACAATCTGACTTTTCTGTAACACAAACCATTGGGCAGAGGCACACCAGAGCCTGCAGCAAGAAAATGCACACTAAATTTTCTTCTGCTGCTTAGTGGTGCAGACTGAGCACCAGAAAAACCTGTTGACTCAACCCACTTAACACTTCCTCTAAAGCTCCTCAGATGGTACTTAGATACACATTGGATAAAACTGTTTTTTCTGTGATGTATTTGCTATAGCAAATGAGAACAGCACAAATGTAAAACAAAAGTGAAATAAAACCAAAAGGATGGATGTTGATACAAACCTTGCTATTTCCATCAACCTTTTCAGTCTCTAAAGTCTGAATTTGTTTCTCAGCTGCCTCAAGCTGCTTGCTAAGTTTCTGGATTTCCAATTTACCTTCAGAACTGGCTTTCTGAAGTGCAGCAAGGTCCAAAAGCTTTTCTTCAGCAGCTTTGATCTGTGGTGTAAGACTATCAATAACTTTGGTTTGTTCATTGTACTTGGCTTGCAGTACCTCTAGCTCCTTTACCTTTATTTCAGCTTCCTGTAATTTGTTTAAAGTGTCTTCCATTTCTACTAGATGCTGATCTTCCACACTTTCCAGTTTGGTCTTCAGGCTTTCCAGGTTTTGATCTTTCTCTTCTGTGACTGCCAACAGTTTTGCTTTCAGTGATTCAATCTCTTTCAAATGATGAGATTTTTCATTTTCCTGCTTCAGTTTTAAGTTTGACATTTCATTCTCATAGTCTAGTTTAAGTTTCTCGATCTGAGTCTTTAACTCTGCAAATTCTGCTGACTGAGGCCCTACACCTTTGCTGAAAGAAACTTTTAGTTCTTCCATTGCTTGCTGATGGGAGGCAATTGCAGATTCCAGCTTTGATTTCCACAGCTCTATTACGTCAGAATTCTCCTTGTTGGCGTGATCCAGCTTTGTTTTCAGGGATTCATTTTCTTTTGTCATTCTCTCATTTGAAGCCGAAAGCGTTTTGATCTCTTTCTGCAATGCTTCTTCACTAACTCCAAACTTCTCTTTCAGCGAATTCATCTCAGTCTGATGTTCTTTGCTAGCAGCTGCCATTCTTTCTTGCAAAGCACTTATTTCTTGTAACAATGAAAGAGAAGTGTCCACATCATCGATGTGTTTACTAGACTCTAATCTCCCTCGAAGCTCAGCTACCTCCTTCACCCGCAATGCTAGATCTCTCTCTAGCTCCATGATGCGTGATTTTTCTGACACCGTGGCCACCTATGATTGACAGTGTTTTAAGAAAAGAAGAAAGAATTATAAAAGGTATTTTGAATGCCAAGACGCTTAAACCTCACTGAAAAGAAACCACTGAGTGTTGCACGCTAACATTATCAGTGCATTCTTGCCAGCATTTTGGAGTAGAACATCTTTGAGTTTCTCTCTCAAATCTCTTTTCTACGGCAATTCTAAAGAAACCTTAAGTAACAGCAAAAGCTGCCTTTACATGGAAGGCTGTGAAACAAGAACAACTGTTGTTTCGGTACTGTATAAATACTGCTTTAAAATGGGAAAATGTTTGCATCTTTGTATTACATGTATACCTAAAGGTGGAATTCAGTTAAATTCATTTTTCTGACGTTATCCAGAAATAACAACTTGCTTAACTTACAAACTACACTAGTAACATTCATTGTTTAACAAAATGTTTCTCAGAACCATTTTAAAGCAGATTGGAAAAGAATGGAGAACCACAAGGTCTTTATTTGTTGAAATAATTGCTTCCAAAATAATCTCAGAGAAGAATACAAACACATTTTTAGCCTACAAATCCTTGGAAACTCCTATATCTACTCCATTGCTCTCTCTGGAAAAGAGTCCTCACTTTATCTGAGCATTTCACTGACTGCTGGAAGCAGTCTGTGTATGGAAAAGCATGCAAAGCTACCACAATTATTTTTAATTAGAAAGCTACTGTTTCAACCTCATTATATCAACATCCTGAAAAAGATAACACTTACCTGCAATTGATTTTTAAAAGTACTTATGATAGAATATATTCCTGGGTTTATAATATTCATTTTACCTCAACTTCAAGGAAAGCTGTATATGTGAGCATGAATATGTATTTATACCTACCCTAAAGAATTGACACTGAAATTCTGGCTTAGGAGAAATTATGTCCAGTAGTGTTTTGACAAGTGACAGTATCACTAATGCTACTGGGATATGCATCAAAAGATGTCATGAGTGGAAATAAAGTACTAAAAAGCCACTGCAAACCACAATTTGGCAAAGCAAATATTACAACTACTATTTAAGACCTCAAAACCAAGCCTCAACTACTATGCTTGTGTTAAAAGCATTGGCACAGTTGATCTTTTTTGGATTTAATGAACTTTGCTACCATAAAAAACAAACCATAGAACATTGCTGTCAATTCACAGTCCCATGTGCTGGTTCTGACTTGGACCCCAAGTATGAATTTTGCAGTTAAGACACCTTACCTGAGTTCCTCTGAAGAAATGAGTACACAGATACAGGCATACACACACACACAACACTGAAGCTCAAAATTCATGCTACCTTTTAAAGTGTTCCAGCTATACCTATAGCAGGCAGTGATCATGGCAGGAGCAAGGATGTGTTTCAGCACGTATTATACCCAGCAAAGTGCATCATCAGAAATCTTCCACAATACAAATCAGTCTTGTTATTCAAATAGCGAAAATCATTACCCTAGTGTCTTCTAACTCCCTCTGGAGTTTGTCAGCTTTGGTCTTTTCAAAGAGCAGGCTCTGTTCAAGCTCCTTAATGCGGGCATGCTCCAGTTTGGTCTGCGTCTGTTAGTAAAAAGGGAAAGGAAGAGAACACAACGGTGCCACCATCACATGCCAGCACAAGAGGAGGGAGCCACATGCAGGCCGTGCTGCCAGAATCTTCTACCAATGATGAGCAGAGAAGATGCAGTGGATAAAATGAACAGGGAAATGCTACGGATGAGAAAGATGGACTGAGATCGTAAATGGACTGACATGTAAAAAACATTAAAAATGGATAAAAAAAAAATCACAAACGTAGAAATATGAACAAAAAAGTTCCATGCAGCTGAGTAGAAGTTATTTATCAGTACATGAAGTTTTCAGCACAAATTAGAATAGTTATGTAAAAATATGTGTATATATACCTACACCTGTTCTAATAGGATGGTAAAACGCTCTACTTGTCATCCCACTAACTTTTTTCTCTAATGTGTTTGGCTTATTTTACGATTTAGTTATGAACCAGGGGACAAACATTCACCACTGAAGCTCATGTGACAATCAAACCTTTTTTTAAACGTAGCTGTATCTCAAGTCTCAGGCATAAAAAAATCCTTCTGGCAAAGACCTGGGCACATTAAGGCTCATTTGTCACTATATATTATTTGAATGGAAAAGAATTACTGTAACTACAGAACTCTCCTACTTTCCTCCACTCCTCCTCTTTCAGGAAGAAAATGAGCAACCAGTAAGATGCAAAGAAGTGAATCAGTCTGGTTGCTTTATAGTTACTGAAGTCTAAATACCTTGAGTAAGATGTGGAAGCAAGGAAAGGAAAAAGATGCGTGTAATTCTAAAAGGCTCCTAAAGAGGAGCAGAGGAATCTAAGTGAGCAGCTACCTCCTGCCTTTTGCTCAAACAGGTACAATCCATAGTGGGAACACAGAATTGGATATTCTGACTTGAGACCCAGATACTCCTAGAGGCTTGCAACAGCGCCTGAAATTTGATAGATGCAGGTTAAGTCCAGCAGGTAGTTCAAATGTGACCTGCACCTCTGAAGTGCCGAGTTGAGGGAGAGAAAAGAAACTTAAAGAGGTAAGAAAGAACTAAGTGCCACACTTCTTTCTGAAGTGCTGAGATTCAAGTGTTGTGTCAGTCTTGACAGGTCATTTTGATTAAATTTACTGAACAATCCAAATGAAAAAGATTATGGAAGTCTCTTGTTGCTTCAGAGTGTCTTTTCCAAAAAGAGCAGCTTCTCAGGGCTTACCCACAAAGTGAATAAGGTGAATGTCTCGAAGAAGACTAGATGAAGTGGAAGATGGGTTTATTAAGTGAGGAAGTTGTATCCATCAGTCTTCATGAAAGCCACAGTTAATTTACTGTAGATCAAAGCAACAGAGTAACCCCCAAACCTTATGAACTACTATTAATAGAAGAGAGTCCTGCAGCCTGAAGAGCTATCCAGTGAACACTGGACTGAATGAACCTGAAAGGGCAAGAAGATACATGAATAATTCCAAAGACACAGCACTATGTGCACAGCTGGCAGGACACTGCTGCTTCCCTGATCTTTATCACATGATATGTAAAAACCCCTACAGAATTGTTATTTAGAGCAACAAGCTGATTACCACTGCCTCCAAACCAGACACAGCAGTTAAAGATCTTATGAGGTCTCTGCAGAGCAAGTAGGATGGGGATGAGCCTCTTGTTACGTCTGCTTCAGGACTGTTCTCCAGACACAGTATTCCTTCTGACAGCATCAAGTTACCTTCTTTCCCAAAAGCATGCAGACATTTGGTGGTTTTACTTTTAAACATTTTTCCAGCTGAAAGTTGGCTGTGTTACTGTGTACTTACTAGGTCTGTAATACTAAAATCCAAACACTCAAAACTGCTTCTTAGATGCATCTGTATTTTGAAATTCCATAGCAGATTTGTGCCTCTCCCAGTGGAAGATCTTCGGTGTACATGGGGAAAACCCCTCCGAGAACAGAGATCACTGGTTTTGCATCCCAGAGTGCTTGAAAATAGAACTAAGTACTCTATAGGAAATCACATTCTACAAGTGGTTGTTATCTCGGTGCCCTCTCAGACAGGTTAGTGTTAGTTCTGACCCGCAGCAAAATCCTAAGTTTGAAAAGTAATCTATTGTAAGAAAAACAGAACACTCATACCTTCCTTGCTCTAATTCACTAATGGGATCTATTAAAATCCAAACCTGATGGTTGCAGGATTCTCCCTGCATGACTTACACAAACTTAAGATAGCGTATTTTGCAGTTCTACATAAACCCCAGAACACCCTGACCGCTTATTTGATACACACTGCTTTACACCTGTGAAGATAAGATATACCATCACTGATTACGGTTTGGGTTGCGGTTTTTTTATCCAATCTCTGGTATATTACAAAGGGAAATAAGTTAAAATTCTACCAAAATGGAAATAAAAGATTAAAAAAAAAACACTCCAGAGACCTTTGCTGGATGCCTTTTTCCCCATTTAGGGCATGAGGGATTATCTTTAAACAAGTGTGATTTGCAAGGGACAGGTTCCAGCTTCCCCAAGGTAAAAATCACTGCAAAATTTTGAATCACTCATATTTCTCTTCTGATCGGGTACAGAGAGAGACGTCAAAATGATTTATGTTTCTCTTTGAGGAAACCCAGAGCACAGTAAACTGAGAAGAGCAGAGTACGACAAAAAGAAGAATTTGATTGTAAATCTTCATTTGGATGGAAAAACAGAAAAGACCATTTCCCCCAAAAAAAGGAAGCATCCTCACCAAAGCTTCACAATTAGATTAAGAGTCCTAGGAAAATGGGACAAGCCTTACTCTGCTTTGAACATTAAAGAATCCCACTCCAATGAAGTTCAGAGACCAATCACCAGCTATTTTCAGCATCTGTGTATTCAAGCTACTCCTTCACTTCAAAATAAACCTCAGTGTGAAGTTCTCCATCTATAGGTCACACTGGGAAATTGTGCTGAAGCCATAAATGCTGATAATAGGTTCTAGGATAGGGGCAAGATGACTTTCAGTCCCTTCGTGCTGGGATAACAATCACAGAACATGACTGATATCATGGCACATTAGCCTAGAAACTAAGTGATCACCCACTTCTCTCCCTGAGAGAGGGAAGATGTCCATTTTTAATGGAAAAATTAGAACAGGGGAATTGGGAGTAAAGATAGGATTAAACAAGGAGTGCACAAAACAAGAGAAAGGAAGGGCACATGCAGATTTACTTCTAACACACCGTCAGCCTGATTGGAAGACTAGAGGAGACCCAGATCGCTGAAGTAGCTTCGCAAAAGGAACACCTAAGAATGCACAGCAGGAAACCAGTTTTAGTCTTGAGAACTTCCTAACCTGGCTGGGGATGCAGCAGAGGAGGCAGCCTGGGATACATTTTCCTGATTCCAATCAAAGTGAGGGCTTTTAAATTCCACTATTCTGAGCTATGGAGGCAAGAGGGCTGCTTAAGCGTCTTGTAAGGCAATTTCTGTTAGCCAGTAACATGTATTTTTCCTACATAATTCAAAGAGAAGCTACATGAAGATGCAGTAAAATCAGACAGATTTGCACAGTGACTTTTTATCATCTCTCCCCTTAGCATTTCATGCTAACAAAAAAAAACAGGAAGCAAACAAGGGGAGGTGAGGAACATACTGATTTTTTTCTCAGAAAAAATAACCAGCTAATTGCATACAGCATCCTCTGAAAAGCAGCAGGAGCCTATAGGAAAGCACACAGGATTTTGTGACGAGAACTAAAATCCTACATTTAAATGAAAGATATTTCCAGGTCCTGGACAGTCGTTTCCTACAAGCTCCTCTATTCTCCAGTTAGCTGCAAAGTTTTTGACCCTAGAGAATTCTCAGGACACATTTGTCCTCTCTCCAGTTAATGGGGATTACAACGTTTAGTCATTACACACATTCTTTTCAATAGATGTTGTAACTGCTCTGAAAGCAACATGCACACAGATACTACAGTCAATGTTTCAATAACAGATTATGCAGTTAGTGAATAAGTATAAGCATTTTCTGCACACAATCTGTTAACATGGGATGTCTCTGCACACTTAAGTGCCCTCTTACATTTTCTGGGTCTTCCGAAATCTGCCTCTTTCGCTATCAGTAAAATTAAAGAAACAAACAAACAAAAATATTTCACCTGCAGACTTAGCACTGTCATTCCAGCAAACAACAGGATACAGTTCATTATCTCAGTTTAAACTCTTATACTTATGCAGCTTGACAACCCAGAGTCTTTAAGCTGGTTTGCCACAACTATCAACTGATTTAACAAAAAAAAAAAAAGCTTAAAAGTATCCATGGACTAAACAATAAAAGGACCATTCTATGAAGCATCTAGATAGGTATCTTAAAATGAATGGAAGACTAAAATAAAAGAAATGTTATATGAAATGAATAATTTTCATAGGGCTAGCACTTCAATCGGAAATGGCTCACAGGAACACAAGTTAATGAAGTTTGTACTTTATACTGTGCAACAAGTTCGAATGTTTTTCCGATTTGACAGAATAGAGCAACTAAAAAGTATCTTGCTTATTAACTTGAAATTTGGGATAAAACTTGGCAATTTCCGAGTATCTGAGAGCAGTCTTTAAAAACTTTCTATTCTGTGTAATAACACTGTTTCAGCCCAACATTAGTTATGCAAACAGTACAAAGATAAAAACTGCACACACTAATGGCTGTGTAGGTTTTGAGTGCAGTAACTCTCAGGACAAAATTCTCCAATAATCTTCCCTAAGGAAATCACAGGGATTATTCAAAAATTGAAGATGAACAGGACTGGTCTTCAGTATTAACTTCCAAAGGCATAAATATTAACTTGTAATTTTGTAACTTCAACATTACTTTTGACTGTCATTACTTTTAATATCAAAAGGTAAAATATTCTATGAACTAATTACTCTAAACAACTACAGCCATTCCACAGCACAACCCTTCCTGAAGTGTGTAACGATGAAGGGTGCAATTCCAGTTTCAGAACACTTTTCTCAGGGCCTGCAGAACTGGGCATCATTTTTATGTGATCTGCATATACTTGGACCAGAATTGCATTTGCTATTCATTCTTGCCCTTCTCTTCTAGAGAACAATACACTTAATCCGAACTGACTCCAGTTCTGCCTCCTACTATAAATCCCATTTACGAAGCTGGAGATGTTTTACCTCTAGGTCTCCTTTGGTAATAGATTCTTCTTCCACACGGAACTGAAGGTCTTCAACTTTCCTGTGGGGAGAACTCATTAAAATTCAGGTAACTTTGAAAGAAAATGCTTTCAAGTTTACTTTTCAGTGGAAATCAGAATTACAGGGACATCATTCTGGCTGTACCAGCAAACTGCCAGAAAGATTAAGGAGAAAGCATCAGAGAGAAGAAAAGCCTCTATCTTTAGAACAACTACCGACCAAGGCAGAAATCAGTCTTCCTGTTGCTCTATAAGGAATTTTGTTGCATTTTCTGACAAGCTAAAAAGAAAACCTTTAAGTCATCATTGATTCTCTCATTCTTTCACCCTTCCGCATACCCTCAAAAGAGGTGACCTAAATGAACAGTCTGATCTCACATTCTCTATGTTCTATCACTCGCTAATGAACAGTCAGAAGTGAGGACATATCCAAGAAACCCACGGGCCTTCTGGAAGTGCACTGGTCACCTTGCATCAAAACTCTAGCACAGACACACACACGTATGTTAGGAGTCAGAATGAACTACAAGGATGCAGAATGGGAGCACAAGCAAGGACATTAACTCATCTTGTCCATATACAGGAGTTTTGGAATGAGAAGACAGAGGTAAGAAGCTAGTACCTGACACAGAATTAACTTTGTAAGAAACCATTTCTTCCCTCCCCTGACTCTGGCATTACCCCAGTGAGCAAAGGTCCAGATCTCCTTTTCCCCCTGATCCTTTCAGCACTGTAAGATGTTGCAAAGGAAAAGACAAGCACATCTTTCCTTTGAATTATACACACTGCTGCTGCACACAGCTTAGCTGACAGATGCAGAAATAATTGCATCAAAGAGAGTTATAAGTGATAGATCCTTAAAATAAAGGACAGTAAGAACTTATTACTGGAAGAGAGTCTCACCACTGTGCTTTGGGAAACTGAATTAACCATTATTTGACTTTAAGTCACTGTGGAGACTAATTTGAATGCATATTACAGAGAACTGTGAAGGTAAATAAGCCTGGGCTGGTGAGGAGGGAGGAGAAATATTGCGCTGCTGAGGCTGTGAAATGTTTTCCCGGCTGCAGGACATCACTTGGGTGAAGGGGCAGCAGACACACAGTGGCACTGTCATGCTGCTTAGCAACACGCAGAAGGTGAGCTCAAGGCCACGGAGGACTGCAGTAAAACAGACCACCACTGACCTGGCACTCAGCGAAAGTAGGTCCACAGCCAGGCTGCCGAGGGGCTGCAAAGCTGCCCTTTCACTTGTTTATTTATGTTCAATTTAAACCCCCATTGCACCATTTCACAGAGACTATACAAATCACTCCAGACCCAACTCCAGTGCTTGTTTTGAAAATACAGTTAGAAGTGGGTCCCATAAAAGGCAGCATGAAAATTGTAAAGGAATTGCCAGGGTTTACCACTGCATTTTCTCATCTGTGATTTCTAGCTTCAGCCAGGCCTTTCAGAGAGGTTGACAGCTGACTGGTTTCAGGGGCCTACAGGGCAGACTCACAATGGGTTTCTAAGCAGACTGCTGCTTTTCAAAAGCATTCCAAATCCAGCAAAACAATTCATCGGATTATCTCCTCACCTAGCCCTGACCCCACAATTTATCAGGTTATTTCATTTCCCAACCTCACTTTACCTATTTTATAATCTCACTTTCCTCAAATGGTCATGAAAAGGAATAAGAAAAGGCACTAAAATTAATGGCATTAATATTTTCCTGTAAGAGACAGACCCTACCTAGAAGCACATGACTAATAGTAATAAATGATCCACAGGAGAACTAAGTGGTAAATTCCTAATCCAGCACTGTCAAGGAATGAGATGATCAAAATTTTCATTTGGAAGAGGAAGAAGAGTGTCTAAAGAAGATCAGGTATGATCCATTTATTTCATATATGTAGGAATAAAATCCTTCATATCAGAAAGCAATACTAAAAGGAACAACTTGCATGAAATTCAGCTATAAACAACCATCATACTTTCTAAGCAAGTCCATTTTCTTTGGCTTTTCCTTCCCAATTTAAGAAAGGGGTTACTTCAGTATAAATTTTAAGATACTGCAAAATTATTTTATACAATAATTGCCCACATCTGCATTACTCAGAATTAGTTTCATATTTGAAAGTCACCACAGCATCTGCTTTTAATGCAAAGTTTGCTTTTAACAGTTCTACTAATGAAGACAGGTTGGGGTTACCTTTTCTCTTCCTCAAGCTGATTGAGAAGCTCCACCTTCTCCCGGTCAGCAGCCTCCACCATAGCTCGTAGCTGGTCCATTTTTGCTTCCATCTCCAGTACATGCTAATCAGCAGGAGGAATAAGAATAATATCTATTAAGATGGGCAACAGACAATTTTTTTCCAAGTTATATATCTACACCTCAGTAATCACCATTTGGTAAAGTGATGGGCCAAGGGACAGGAAAGTTATCATACTCAAATACATATATAATAAAAGAGTGTACAGATGTGTAGGGAAATTCAACAAAAGTGAGTTAAAGTAGATCTGCTATCTCATCAAGCCAAAGTTCTCACAAGGACGATCCCACAGGTATAGACTACTTTAACTTTAGACTGTCACCTCTTACTCCAAGATCTTTTCAATAAGAAATCACAATCTTGGAAATTAAGCAAACTGCATTAAAGCCTCTAATTTTAAGAACAGTGATACTACTCTTACCCGATCATGTCCATCACGAACAAGTGCTAATTCCTGCTCTATTTCCCCTACGTGACTGGTTGCTTTTGCAACTTCTGCCCTCTCCAGGTCCCTTTCTGCCAGGAGCTGTTCAATGTGTTGTTGCTTCTCCTTCAGTGCTTCCTGTAGGGCTGTGGTACCAGATATTTTCCTTGCATACCGGGAAGATGTTTCTGTCAACTTCACAAAGTAAACAGGTTAAAAATCATTCTGTACCAAGTGAAAACAAGGGGTATCTCCAGACTATACAAACACTGGGTTAGTGAAGCAAATGCTTTTTGTGACCTACTGTAATTTCTCCTTTTCTTTGAATTAGTTCATTTTCTGGTATTGAATGGCCATACATGTGTAGTAAAACTGCTTTGTAGCAATCAGCAGCAGTGTGTAGGAGACAGAAGGATTGAAGTGAAAACAGAAGGCTAGTCTCAGTTGAAAGTGTGCTTAGTGGACTCACACAAAGGCCAGCTCATTATGTCTATAAGTATCTTTCTGCATTAAAAAAGGAAGGGAGCCTTTTTGCAAGTCACAAACTTTAGTTATCAAGTCATCATCTTGGGTTAACAGCAACAGTATAACATTTCCAAATGCTCTATCAAAAGCTTTTGGAACTCCAACCAGGATTTGGCACCTTTACCACAGCAATAAAACATCCAGGATGAAAAGTGTTTACCTTGACCTAAAAAGGCAGCCTTACAGCTAAAATCTTGTGAAGAACAATTGGTATCTGATTAAAACATGCTCCTATCACTTGGAATTAAATTACTTCGGGGGGGGGGGAATCTGAAAGATTAAACTTAATGAGTACAGATAAAAATGATTCCATCTGGAGAACTACAGCTAAAATGAACCTTGGGGTGTTCCTTGACATCGCATGATCTCTGCTCCACTGAATGGAACCAGTGTCAGTGAAAATTGAGCATGGCCCTGTCTTCCACTTCCTCAAGAATTTTTAGCTAGAAGGGAAAGTAAATAAACTGAAATTATGTAGTAAAGGCGAGCAATAGTTCTGAAAACAGAAAAAAACTGAACCAGAAAAGAAGATCTAATACAGCTTACAAAGCCTGACTTTAAGCTTAATGGTTCAGAAACCTGTTTAAGTCTTAAATGAGAAGAACATCTCAGTTACAGACTAAACTGAAACAAAACCCACTGGAAGAAGGCTTGCTCTCCTGTTATGTTAACCTTTAGCACTGCCTAACAGTAGTGCCCCAGAATAGGAGCATGTTTCTTCCATGATCCTTTGAGATCAAAATGTTGAAGAGTACTTGCCATATACAGCCTGGAATGCTGACACTGGCCAACATCCCCCAAATAAAGCATAACGCATACGTATTCTGGCATCACAAAAACACACTTCTCTTTTTGTTGCCATGATTTCTAAACAATCCCTCTAACTTGTATACTCACAGCCCTGAATGAGACATTTATAATCCATTGCAAATAGTCTATCAAGTGACTGAAAAGCTATGGGAGAGAATAAACCATCCTGCACTTTGATGCTCAGATTGTTTCAGATCCTCTCGGTTTCCAGAAGATTCCTCACTCCAGAATGTACTGCTTTTTCACAATTCTATCTCTTCATATCAAACTTGACTTAATGACTGAGTCCAAAAGAAATCAAAAGATTTCAGAGAAACATAAACTTGGAAATAAACACAAATTGCATCAGACAGCCCTCTTAAATCATTACACCACCTGCTTTGACAGTTGCTTTTCTTACACAGGAAGAAGAAAACAGCAACAGACCTGAATAATTGACAAGACTATGCAAGAGGCCAGCAATGTCCATACAGGTTATAGCTTTCCTAGAAATTGAAGCACAAGAAGCCTGCTGGGTCAAAACTGATTTCAGGAAACCTTGTTTCTTCCGCAGCTTATCTTTTAAACAAAAGTGTCAGAACTGTTTTGACAGTCCTTTTAACTTGGATGGCAACCAAATGTTCATGTTGCCTGAGGAACAGATTTGGAAGAAAGCTACGATTCTAATTCCAGAAATAATGGATTACAGAAGCTTTATATTTTATGGCCCAAAACATGCCCTGGGGCACAGCACAGAGGGAAAATAAGCAAATATATTTTAGACATTTACAATGTGTAACCTTACTGTCTTGTTGATTAGAGTGTCACAGCATACAGAAAGAGATATGGAGATCCGTGTTAACGTTTCCCCATCAGCTCACGAAGTCAGCTCCGAACCTGAGGTAACTGCACCGATTTCAAACTAGGGGGCACTCTGCAGCCAGAAGTTCCAGAAGGGATTAACAGAAGTCCCACTGTTGGTGCCAAATAAAAATCCCTCATGCTTTTTGTGATACGGTATTAACCCTGCTGCCCTGACCAACTGCTGACCTCTGCTTGCTTGTAATCTGCTCCACTTTTGAAGGACCACAGCGAGTCACCTCTCTGCTCTGCACCTGCTGGTCAGTGGGACAGTGTGCCAGCTCCCCGGCTCCAGGTCATTAGATAGATTTATGTACTTTCATTTTGAAAAAGGAAAAATCTAGGGTGCTTGTGCAGTGAAACCAAATTATTTCTATTTTGGCTGCCTGAAAGGAAAGACTTTTTAAAAATTCAGCTTTCCCAAAAGATTCCCATTTTACTGCTGTAACCCAAGATCAGGACACTTATGTAAGAGAGCAACTTTAAAACAGTCCACAGTAACTGTCTTAGGTGGAATTAGTACAGTGTTAGAATTCACCTGAGCCACTGCACTTTGCAACATTTAGCCTTTATGAATTCATAGGATTAAAACCAAACGTAAAAGAAAGAGGCTTCTTGTCAGCAAAGACTTGACAACTGCTACTTCTGTATTTCCCAGCTGACTCATCCCATTAACAGCAAAAGACAACCTTTTACATTTTGAGCAACTTGAAGCTTCCTGCTGAATAAGCCAAGTTTCATCTATGGAAGCTTTAGTGCATACCAGATCCTTAAACACATACCCCTTATGACAGAGGTAGCACTAGGCAAATTAACAACTAAATAGAGATTCCAGCCAGCACTGGCATTACAAGCCCCTTTCTTATTGCAGTAACTCAGTTAGTTTGAATTAACTGTGTAAGCTTAAATATTCAAATATTCAGCTACTCTCCAGGGCTAGCTAAGATTTCCTTCCTTCATGCATGCTTTGAATGAAAAAAGGAGCACAATTAAACGTGTACTGTGCTCTGTGCAAGATCTGTTCTAGTCTCAATTTATGCAAGTAGACCACAGGCAAGTGCCATGTAGATTCATTCCTGTTTGGGAATGTAAAGCATGCAATAGAAAAAGAAGCTTACTAGTCCTGTACGGCTTGGCTTGCTGCTTACTGAAGATGCCACAGAACTGAGGGAGCTCAGGGAAGATGCGCTTGGACTACGCTTTATGGCTGTGGGAGTCGCGACCACTTTCCGTACGGTCGTCTTTGCTTTGGCTGGTGTGGTGGAGGGGAATCCGATCTTCGTAACTTTGTGGACAGGAGCAAACAAACCATACTTCGGCTGACACTGAAAATACCTTTAAAAAAGCAAAGCAGGCAGATGAGAGGGCTTAAGTAACTTCTGTCTTTTCAGATACAGGGCCTGGCTTCACAAAGCATTTTAGATCAATAGTCTGAAAGTACTGAAGGACAGGGTAACAGCTGGTGACAGGCGCATCTACAATAGATTGCCTTTAATTTTTTAAACACTAGGTTTGGAAAGGGCACTTTGGGAGGCTGAAACAGCCTGAAAACATCAGACTTCAGAAGTTCAAGAGTCAGCTTTTGAGCTAGACCTCCGCTTCTGAAATATTCCATTCAGCTTCAAAGCTTAACATGCATCACCTTCCTCTTTGATACATTCCTGAGATGACAATAACAATGCGATAGCAAAGTTAAAAACCAGATTTTAATTAAAGCAAACAGTTTCATATTTTACTACACGTACATCAATACATGAATGCACATGTAATTATGCAGAACATTTCTCTTTGGTTAAGTATGACAAATGCCACTTAAAATTTTAAGTTGTTATCTCCTATGTTAAGGTGGCACAATCCTTGCAAAATCTCTTTTTAACGAATTAAAGGACTGTTCCTTATACCAAATGAGACAGAAGGTTGAACTATGATGTGAATTAATGCTTTCTAAGTGTGACTTATTGGAGGAAGCTTCTATACCATTCCCAGTCTTTACAATGAGGCAACAATCGGTACAGGAGCTTTTAGCTCCTGTGATGCAGGAAGATTTCCCTCAAGTTCAGCTATTAGATACCCAGAGAACAGAATTAAGCATTCAATCCAAACTGAGAAACCAAGCAGACATTCAAAAAGCAGGAAATTGTGTTTTCCATTACCAATCTGTGAATAAAACTCACAGGGGAGTAGAAGAGATCCACTAATCCCATAAAAGTGGAGCTGATGCAGACTTTCAGAGATGTGTAGGTGTCATAAAATTCAAATCGGTGTCTAACGACCCAGCACCACCAGCAGACAGTCAGGATTACAGCCTAATGACTTCCCTTGGTATAAGTTTCATGTAAGATATTAAAAGAACAACACAGAATAGAGAGATGCAAAATCTTTAAGGCGCCTGCTATCTGATGATAGACTAACCTTGTTCCAGCAACAGCTCCATCATTCTTTCCCAGAGGTTCATCCAATTCCACTCCACACCATTCTCCTTTAGCAAAGTCTGTTTCTCCCAAGAAACGCACAACTCCAGCTTTTGTTCCGCCAACCTGAAGCAATAAGACACAAAACTGCATTTGCTGCATCTCCAAATTAAGATACCAAATAGAGTGAGAAAGCTTTTCAGTATAATCATGTTCACAAAGCACATTAATGATGTGACCAGTTCTTATTTCCAGCTGCATACTCTTTTGCTTCCAAGTCTGTTTTAATGTTGAGCAGATCTTCACAAGCAAATTCTTTACAGAAGAAATAAAATATGATTTCTCTAGCATCTAGTTCTGTCCAATCTGGTATTCAGGAAGTATGCCACGACTGAAGGCCACAATTCTATTCAGTGACTTGATACTGATATGGCTATAAGATTAAAAATACATTTTAAAAGACTTATTATAACTAGTGTACTGAATGCAATAGATTTGTACTATAGTTTCGCATAAATTTCTATCAGCAAATAAGGATTTCTAAGAATTGCTTATACTTTGTGAGAAAGTTAAAGAAATGAGAAAAAAGCCTTCCTTATTTTGCCTAAGGAATGATTCAGATAAATGACATTGTACAGCCCTCTTGCATTTAAAAGAAGTAATATAAAGCATGAAGCACACAGCACTGCAAAGATGTAGATGCAAACAGCTATATGAATTCCTGAGGGAGAATCATTATCTGTTCTCCACTAAAACCCAACCAATCAACCAAAAAAAACCCACCCCCTCCCAACACTGCTAGATAGAAGACCAGTTTGTTGTTTTCAAACTTAGAATATTAAATATCTACAGCCATTCCAATGACTTGCAATGTCTGCAAGATCCAGCTTTTCATAATGCCCAGGGGAGGGAAGAATTAAATTAAGCGAAGAAGCAAAAGGTGTTAATATGGCTGCCACTTGCCAAGATGGGCCACAAGCCAGAACTGCAGGATTCCTGCAGGTCAGAATGACAATATGTTGCGTCCCATTTGTGTGAAAATCTGTTCAGCCTGCATCTAGCATTATGAAAACAAGCAACTGTTCATGAAAACCTCTTCAGGAAAGTCACTGAGTTCCACACAGACTTTTTTAGGGTCATTAGGGTTTTTTCCAGTGCACAGATTACACAGTGAGGAATATTTTGAGAGCTTGGATGTAACCTGCTAACACAAAGACTGTTACTTTGCTTTTTATATACTAAAATGTAAATTAGAATTTCATATAATTTTTACATCAGACATCCTATTTATTAGGGAGAACTTCCGAGGATAACTAGAGAACAAGCAGCTTCCTGTGCCATAAATTAAGGTGCATGATGACAGCACACCAGATAATTCACATTAAGACATTTGAGAGGTGTTCACACAAAAGGTTAACTGTGAGGAATCTAGGAATGGAGGGTATTACCTTGCATGAAAGCACTAAGTGTCCTCAAAGCACTAAGCCAGTGCACAGTAGCTGTCACACACATTTTGCTTTAGCTTCTGGCTCATCAACTTCCCAGAGCTGACAGCTCTGTCAGTGATGCAAGGCTTCAGCTGATGGGTAAAAAAACCCCCAATCCACTCAAACCTCTGAAAACCAGGGAAGAATACTTAACCCTTTTGATATTACAAAACAGCTGACAGAGCTATTTCATCCCTATTCATGGTGGCAGCCCCCTTCTCTCTCATTAGAGGCAGTCTTGAAACAGTATTTCATCTGCAGATCCCCTTTATATCTGGCTTTAAGTGACACTGCAGCAAATTACTACTCTTCATGGAATAAAAATACACAAAGTTTACAGTTGTCATGACTCACCCTAATATAGTAACTAGTAGAATGTTTGGTATTTGGTGTTCTTGGCAGAGAACAGACAAACTTCCCCTCTCTAAAAACAAGTACCAGTAGTGTCTTGGAAATAAAGAATTGTACCCAACCAAAACAGTCACAGGATCTCCTCTGTGGGGCAGTGGGGAAGAGGGAATATATAATGTATATAATAAAAGTAACATTTGTTAAAAGTATTTCCCAGGAATAACTATCCCTGAAGTTAACGCCTTATTCACCCTCAGACATAATCTGATTTTTCTGGAGGATAAATGTCATTAAGTACAAACATAAGAATGAAATTTAACTGAGAAGTGCAAGAGAAGAACACAGACATATCTGCACAATCAACCCCCAGTGGGTCTTCCAAGTTGTCCTTCTCCTTCCTACCAAATCTGTGTGTTTAGTGTTGTTTTTTCTTTAAAGATCAATTTGGAAGACACCTTAAGGTGAAAAGATTGGTCAGTTCTGTGCAGTTTCCCTGCTCCATTCTGTACCAGTCTGCCTGAATCAACAGAGTTAAATAAAAGAGGCTATAAAAAACCCATTAAAGAAATTAGGCAGGAAAACTAGAACAATAGCCTAGATAAGGAGCATCCCTTCAAAGACAATAGTCAGGTTTGTGGCTGCACAGAGGGATTCCTCAGCTCCTTTCACAGAAGCTTCCAGGCAGGCTGAGGAATTTCACTGCAGTTTTGAGTAGTGTGTGTGTTGTTGCTTTGGTTTTGTAATAAACAATCTAAGTCAGTTACCAACAGACACAGAGAAACCTTTCCATAGGAAGGTAAATGGGGTGAGCAAGGTAAGAGCTACCTGAAGCATAGCAGTGGAAAAGGATAACTACATTGAAAAACTCCCAGAGACAGGAAAAAATCTGATCCCTCCAACTCAAACTGTTAATAAACCTCCAGATAAGTCATGCTAGCTCCAGGATAATACACGTTGAACTTGTGCGCAGAATATTCATTCCATTCTGTTTCATGCCTTGGCCCTGCTAATCTTCCACATTTAGGCCAAAAATGTATGGCATTTGTTTTGAAGACCTTGCATTCAAATCTGGAAGGAAAGCTCTGGCAATGAACAGTGTCCACTGGACCTGCTCCAGCAACCACAGTGGATGTGCTCAGCCCGGTGGGAGCGAGCAAATGAAGGAATTCATATCCCGAGAACATATGGGGATGCACAACATGAGATCCCCAGGAGAAACAGCAATGTGACTTGTCTTGTAACCATGGTAGCAGGGTTATTTTAAAACAAGATGCAAGGAAGGATGCCAAGGAATTTTGGGTTTTTTTCCCAAATCTAGTCAAGCTTCTTTGAATAACCGGCTACTACACTTCTGCTTCCTACAAATATTGAAATGGCATCCTTACCAACAGCAGCAATCAGTGTACACTGGTGCAGTGGAGTGCTCATACACAGCATTGCTGAAGGTCTACATATACAGTTTTTCTCCATTTGAAGCAAAAGCCTTCTAAATCTTCAGCTTTAAAGACAGGGTCGGCATTGCTCTGTACAGCCCAAACCATATATATTTCTCTCCATCTGCAATTAAGCACTCTGCATTGATGACACAACTACCTTGAAAGTGTCTATTAAAATAATCACTTATTCCCTTAGTAGCACAATGTGAGGTGCCCCAGTACAATGCAGTAGGGTAAAGACTTTATAGAATCATAGAATCTCAGTCTGGTTTGGGTTGGAAGGGACCTAAAAGCTCATCCAGTCCCAACCCCCTGCCATGGGCAGGGACACCTTCCACTAGAGCAGGTTGCTGCAAGCTCTGTCCAGCCTGGCCTTTTCCTAAGCATAGAACTTGCTGTACCTACAC